>JXCR01131564.1:22227-34114 GCA_002079205.1 Phalaenopsis hybrid cultivar
ATATATATATATATATATATATGTATAATTTCTTAAGTGTTCACTATATTAATCCAGAAAGAAATATAGACGAAGTAATGAATATAATAGAACGGTGTAAAAAGACTTAAGAAAAGGGTTCAATATGAAAATTTTAAAGGGGCGTTTACATATAAGTCTCCCAATTCTCATGTATTTACATACCAAACAGCAAAACATTAAATTTTTGTTTACATTTATATCACCCAAATCTTTGGTGTCACAACCAAAAATCAATAGAACTTCCAGAAAATGAAACATATTTTTTCATCTATAGATAAGATGCGACATATATATAGAAATTAAAATTACATGTTAGATGTGTAAATAGAAAAGAATTTAGTAGTAGGCGTGTAGATCGTCCAATTTTTAATATAATGATTACGTTGCACATTCTCATGAACACGTGGAGGAGAAGTTTGGCAATAAAATATGATATAATGCATGCCATTAATCATCATGACCAATAAAGCTCTATTTAATTGATGTGGGTAAGACATGTTGGAGCAAAAATCATTATTTATTGAGTGGAGCCTTCGCACCTATATTATTCAATCACGTTCAGAGAACTATTGAGTGTAAGAGCACCGTAATTCGAATACTAATGCAAAGCTAAATAAGAAATTTGTTTAATTGAGTTCATACATCGTGCTTTTGGAGAATTGATCTTGACCAGGATTGGCCGTACACTCGAGATGATGGCAATCGAACTTGCCTCTCCGAAGGACTTTGTAGTCCCATCTATCATGCAATTAGTATTTATATTTGCATATTTGACTGAACTAGCCAATACTTGTCATTCATAAGAGTTTATCCAATCAAGTTCACCCATCCTTTTCATGCCCGTCCACACCCTTTGAGTTCTCCAACCTAGCTCGCATGCATTCTTCAAATTACATCATCAAGTTCGTTAAACATTCATTCACAACATTATGAAGAAAAACTTCATTCATTACCGGACATGTCTATTTATTGATTGCACAACGTTGAGGCCTAGGAACTAATCATTGAAGAGTCTTAAAATTTGAATTCACTTGTTTAATTTCGCACTATCTATAATAGGCAAAAAAAACTACAAAAAGCAACTGCTAGGCGCCAGCAACGTGGCTGCGGTAACAATCAGCTCACCTAAATTTCCTCCCAAAGGGCAAATCAAACCGTCGTTGATTTCTATATTATTATTTTAATCCATTCTCAAACGAAGCTGGCTTGGTCTGTAAAGTGGGTATGTGGTAAGGCGACATTTACACGCCTCAGAAGCTGATTTTATTCGGCAAATTTGATGAGATAAGATTAATTTGATTTTTATTTTCCTCCTCGATTGCTTCAGCTGAAGGGAAAGGTCGTGGATGCGAAGATCTATTTGCTCTTTCTACGTCATTCTCTCATGTATTACTTCATTTGGCAGCTTATGTTTAATTCTGCTGTCGACGTGTGCCCTTTAATGAATGAAAAAAACTATATTAGGTGTGTAGTTCGAATTTAAAATGATATCCGGACACCGTAAAAAATATAGCAAGCTATTAATGCTAAAAGTTCGTGGCGGTGGAATAATGAATTATCGTCTTGATATTTAGAGTTTAGGCTTCACAAAAACCCATCATATATTCAGATAGTTAAAGAGATGTAAGTAGTAGGAGACGCTTCGATTTTTACTTGGAAAACCCTAAAAAAAGCACTGCAAAAATTCAAGAAACTTGCATAGGTAAAATCTAACGCAAATCAAACGTAAATTTGACAATTTTTTAAGATTATCGTTAGATTTTCGTCAGATTTACGTTCAATTTCTTTCAAGATTAATTTAGGGGTTGGTAATTTTAATTCTATTAATTGTGCGTCGAAATATTCTGACGCAAATTTTTAGCGTCAATTTTTGTGTTGCCATGACATCATACTTTTTTAGTCAGCACGTGTCGACTTTTATGTTTGTAAATATCAGATGATAAATCATACCTTCGGATTTGCGTCGGACCAAGTTCGATGGACGATGAGTCAGATTATTGGACACAAATCCGACGCAAAACTCAAACATAAAAATAAAATTCAAAAAATCAATTACATTTGAACAGCCCGCATCTAACGTTTAATCCCCTTCACAACAACATTATATCCGGCCATCTCTCAGATTAAGGTTCTTAAAAATATTAATATTGAATGGGAAAAACAGTCACAAATCTAAATTATCAAAAGTTTACGTCTACACCCTAATCAATATAAGTTCAAACATTCATAAATTAAAAATGCCTAAAAACTCCTTTTGATCCTCCTATTTATCCTCCTCCTTTTAATCCTCCTCCTCGACTACTGTAGTCACCATTCACTTGCCCAATGATTTTCTATAATCTCAGCAAGTCTGTTATACTTCACTCAATTTTTTGTTGGTCTTCATGTCGATGACAAGCCTCCTCAGTCATAACAACAACTTGCTTTGCAAGCGTAGTACTTGGGAGTGACAAGTTTGTGCCACCCTCAAAAGCAAGAGAGATATCGACCTTCTTCTTCCCCACAACCTGCATTCATAACTCGAACTTAGACTGTGCAATAGTAGACCAACTACCATTACTGCTGGCAGTGCTTGGAATTTGGGAAGGCAACCGCCTCTCCGGAGCTACTCACACTAGTCCTACATAATAAAATAAAATTATAATTGTCATTTTAAACATTAAGAGTCAACATAAATATTGAAAAATTTATTTTTTACTTATGACCATTGGTAGCAGGACTGACGACAAAAATAATCAGGAGCATTATACACAAGTAAAGGAGGAATGTGCAAAATCTAAACATGAAACACATCATAACTATGACTAAAACAAAAATAAAAAGATTAGACAAGTATGACTTGCGTAGCAAAAGCAAACCAAATGTTCAAGGATATATTCGTTTCAAATTTTATCTCTTAGTGTAAAACCAATCATCTACTTAAACATAGGTCTAAATTAGCTTACTTTTATGCTTCTTTTATATGCTAACATTCTGCACCATAAAACATTAAAAGCCTCACCATCGTCTTATAAAATTTATATTCAAGTCAAAGTGGTATTTTTATATGTACAATAGGACTTATGCATTCCTTCACTTCAACCATCCAAGTTGAAGCAAAAATAAACCTAAACTCTATATTAATGTACCATAGGGTAACCCATTAAGCCTAGGGTTCTAACATTTCAAGCTTGACCTTTCCTCTCAACTCACTCTTCCAATTTACATTAACATAACATAAATCTAGAGTGATAAGAGATTGTGTTAAAACTTAGATTAATCAAATTTAAACATAAAATCATCTAAACATTAGCCAAAAAATCCTCAAATTATATTCAATTTCAAACATAAACTCAAGCAAAACTAAATAATTTAATATTCAACAAACTTAATTTAAATCCATAAATGAATTGACACTAATATATCATAAACTAAGAAAAACTACTTAAAGCAAAATCTTATTTTAATTACATTCAAGGTAAAACTAAACCTAAAATCTACATTAATACAAACCTAATCTTAAAAGGAGAAAGAATATCTCGTTATCATGGGGTTGAAGACAACCTCCATCTCAAGTCTTCTACACATGAACTAGAAAATTTATGAGCTAGTAACTTCTCCTCTTTAAACTTTTCTCCAAGCTTTAAGCAGAAATCTACTTCAACTTTGAAGAGAAAGGATGGAGAGCAAGTTCATTCTCATTTTCTATATAAGGTGGTTAAGTGGCTTTCACTTAAGCTAAAATGAAAAAGTTAACAAGAGGAGAAGGGGGTAGAGCTCTCTCCATTAATTTCCACTCTAAGCTCTCCAACTTGTTCTAATGGTAATTCTCACGCTATTCCAAATACCGCACTCAAACTTAAATATATCTAAAACCTAACGGTACCACACGATACTATGCCTAGCACCATTACGTTAGGTAGGGTATTGTAAGCACCAAGTTATGTTTAGCTTTGTTGTTTCATATTGTTTGAATGGATGAAGCTCCTGATGAATGTTTGCGAATATAAAAAGTTGCTTGAATTTGGAATATGATCTAAAAATAATTCAAATGTCGACCAAAATAATTTATATAAAACTAAATGCTTAAATATGAACCCTCAATAACCTTCAATTATTACATACATATCACTGAACTCTTATGTATACACATAACTAACCCCAAAACTTCATTTTTTACATGCATAACACATCACCTATATATATATATATATATATATANAATTTGCAAAAACCTAAACTTACTTTAGATGCCTAATTATTCCCTTTGGCGCCCTCTCAGCCACTTCCTATTCGGTAAAGTAATAGTCTGCGAAGCTGATGGCCCTTCAAATGGAAAGATAACCGAACATTTCGAGGTTAAGTATAGAATTCAAACACCTTTTTCCAATCTATTTTCCTTCTTTCCCCACATAAATCTCTTTTACTTTCGTGATCAGAAAAGGCTTTTTGTCAAATTCTAGAATGTGTCTCTCCAAAGATGGTCCATTTTCTTAACTTATCATTTTTTTTGTTAATATCATGTCATAATATTCATGGCATACGCTTGAATTACAGAAAATACTAACTTTATACGCTACATTGTTGTGAAGAACGACGGCGATAAAGTGAAATTTTTAAATGAGTAAAACACAAAACAGTAACACACAGATTTATGTGGTTTGATAAATTACCTACATCCAACGAGTTGCAGAGGATTTTATTTTTTGAAGAATTACACAATCGATGCTTAGATTACAACAGTTGGTATCAAAATTCTCTCTACTCTCCTTCAGCTTTTGACCTCTGATTTTTCAGCCCGTGAGTCCTCCAATTTCATCGTTTGCTACTCTTTCTACCGCCAGCAAAACTTCGTCTGGCTAATCCTTTTTCTTCTCTGTCTCGGCCGCATGTAAGCCTTTTTTCGCTCGCACGCTCGCTTCGATTTGAAGAAGCAAACTTAAATTATCGCAACAAAGGAGAGGGAGGGATCCTGATAAGGAAAGGCACATGTTCCATAAATGTGGTAACCACCAAAAGGAGAAGTAGACCGAGCTTCACAAATACTTAACACCATGTTACATAGGCACTATATATATGCTGAGAGGTTAATCGAGTTATAGACTTATATATAAAATACTTAAAATATTTTCTAATGATCTCATTAATGCAGAGACAAATATGTAATTCTATATATTGTACCCTCATCTATTTAAATAGATGAATAATTTTATGAGAATTAACCAACAAAACTTATTATTGTTCATTATTATGCACTTCTCTCTCTTTGTATGCTTAAGACAACTCTGAATTCATTATATATATTTATATTTAATTTTTTTATGTAAATGATTACTACGTTTTATTTTAAGGATGAAATTAGCTTGATTTAATTTGCGAGTACTATTTAGTCATATTTTTTGTTTTTAATCACAATTTTTACTTCTCATCTTTTATCTATATAACAAAAGAATGTGATTAAATATAATTAATTTATTTTATTTTATTTTAACAAAAAATGGAATTATGGGATAATTTCTTTTTTTTTTCCAAAAAACTGTGGATAAGATGAAAAAAATTGACTCAAATTGTTATTTTTATACAATTTAAAAGGAAAGTTAAAAATGATTAAAATATTATAGTATATTTGATTATAATTTAAATTCATTTTTCACATTATTTACGTGCACTATTGCATCGACATGCTTGTATTACGCAACAATTGCATCATAAATGAAAATTAAAAATGATTAAATAATAAAAATAATAATCTACTTGCTAAAATACAAAATATTCAAGTAATGAAGCGGCTGCCATGTCGTCTACCCTACAAACAAGCTAGACGAGTCAACTCCTACCACATGCATGGTTAGCTAATAAAACAAAATTCATAAATAATACATGTGCCTATACTTTTCTAATTGGTTGGTAATCAGACCATGGAATTCCCATCGCATCTTTCTTATCTCTGTTAATATAACATTATGGGTTGTTGGTTCAGTTTATTGCTGAACCGGTTTAGTTCACTCGGTCTATGTTTAATGCGTGGATCGTTTTCTATAAATAGGACTGCTTGTATATTCATTTTAGAATAATAATATAGAATTTCTTTCCATTTCCTATATCAAACATCTAAACTTTATATTTTACACTTAAATCCATGTTTTAAAAACCGGATTAGACATTGAATTTGTTAAAAATTCAAGGTTCGAGGTTCCAAGGTATTTAAAAATGATAATATATAAGATTTATATCCCACTCAATTCATATGCATTTAAATCACTAACACCTAAAATTCAATTTTATATGTCATTTTATCCATGCATAAGAACATGTATTTCGCTTTTTTAAAAAATAAAATGGTGATACATTTTATGTGATATGGATTATTTTGATAGTGTAAAAGTAAAATAAAAAGATTTTAGTTAGGTGTTAAATATCTGAATAGATAGAATTGAGTCGTTATGTAAATTGAATTTCTTTGTAATAATTACTTTTTTTATATGATCCGAGTGATTTGGGTGGTATAAATGTAAAAAATAGAATTTAGCTGTTAGGCATGTAAAAGACATAAAATTGGGAGGTATGTATGCAAATGCTTGTGAAGTGAATGGTATCTTAGAACCTAAACCTGTTTAACCGTGTTCTGGGTGGATCTATGCGTGAAGTGTTTTATGCCAATCGAAATCAGAACTATGGCCGATTCACAGTCGAACCGGTCGGTCCAGTTTTATATTCTAAATCTTACTTATATCACCCAAATATTACATATCACATAAAAAATTTCATCGTTTCAATTTAAGAAAATCAAATACATCTTTTCATGGCAAAGATAAAGTGATATGATTGAAACATTATAAGTCTGGATGTTAGATATGTAAATATGCAGGGATTGAGGGTGAAAATCATACAAAAAAAAAAAAAAAAAAGTTGTGTTATGATTAGTTAACTGATGCCGTCATCTTCTGCCAGGTGGCGCTATTTCGACCGTCACATGCATATACTAGTGGCACGCATTCATGCAAAAACTATTTATGAATAAATGATGTTTAACTTACTCGAAAATTTAATAATATTATTATAATAGTAATAGGCGTAGTTACATATATGCCACATATTTTCTTTTTATTTACATATTAGACATCTAAAAATTCATATTTACTTTTATACCATTCTAATCGTCAACTTCACCGCAAAACCATCATTAAAAATACTTTTGTAATAAATAAAGTACACCTTTTAATGTATAATTTTATGACACTAAATTATTATACGTGAAAATATTAAAGTTAAGCTCTTAAATAAGTAAATACATAAAAAATTTGTGTGGTATGTAAATATTCTAATAATAATAATCACAATAAAAATAATAATAATTTATAGTTTATGTGGTGGTTAGACATTGCAGTACTGCAGAATTATTATGATAAAAATCACAAAAAATTAATGTAATGAGTTTATAAAATTTGTATAATATTTAGACATAGCTAATAATCACATGGTGGTAATAGCGGCTCCTGACAATGAAACAAGTTGTACTTGTGGGCAAATAGGACACTTATGTCTAGAAACATCGCCAACAATACATACTACCTGTTAAGCAGCTTAATTGACATGTGAATCATATGTGGAAATGTGTCATACCTCGATTATTGACATGATATTGATATTTTTGGATGTATATATTTAGATTATAATTTCTTAAGTGTTCACTTTATTAATCCAGAAAGAAATATAGACGAAGTCATGAATATAATAGAACCGTGTAAAATGACTTAAGAAAAGGGATCAATGTGAAAATTTTAAAGGGGCGTTTACATATAAATCACCCAATTCTTATATATTTACATACCAAACAGCAAAACATTAAATTTTCTTTTACATTTATATCACCCAAATCTTTGGTGTCACAACCAAAAATCACTAGAACTTCCACAAAATGAAACATATTTTTTCATCTATAGATAAGATGTGACATATATATATAGAAATTAAAATTACAAGTTAGATGTATAAATAGAAAAGAATTTAGTAGTAGGCGTGTAGATCCTCCAATTTTTAACATAATGATTACGTTGCACAATCTCATGAACATGTGGAGGAGAAATTTGGCAATAAAATATGATATAATGCGTGCCATTAATCATCATGATCAATAAAGCTCTATTTAATTGATGCGGGTAAGACATGTTGTTGGAGCAATAATCATTATTTATTGAGTGGAGCCTTCGCACCTATATTATTCAATCACCTTCAGAGAACTATGGAGTGAAAGAGCACCGTAATTCGAATAATAATGCAAAGCTAATTAAGTAATTTCTTTTACTAAGTTCATTCATCGTGCTTTTGGAGAATTGATCTTGACCAGGATTGGCCGTACACACCGATCACATCCTCTCTGAAGGACTTTGTAGTCCCATCTATCATGCAGTTAGTGTTTACACGTGCATATTTGACTGAACTAGCCAATACTTGTCAATCATAAGAGTTTCTTCGATCAAGTTCACCCATGCTTCTCATGCCCGTCCACACCCTTCGAGTTCTCCAACCTAGCTCGCATGCATTCTTCAAATTACATCATCAAGTTCGTTAAACATTCATTCACTACATTAGGAAGGAAAACTTCATTCATTATCGTTCATGCGTATTTATTGATTGCACAATGTTGAGGCCTAGGAGCTAATCATTGAAGAGTCTTAAAATTTGAATTCACTTGTTTAATTTCGCACTATCTATAATATGCAAAAAAAACTACAAAAAGCAACTGCCAGGCGCCAGCAACGTGGCTGCGGTAACAACCAGCTCACCTAAATTTCCTCCCAAAGGGCAAATCAAACCGTCGTTGATTTCTATATTATTATTTTAATCCATTCTCAAACGAAGCTGGCTTGGTCTGTAAAGTGGGTATGTGGTAAGGCGACATTTACACGCCTCAGAAGCTGATTTTATTCGGCAAATTTGATGAGATAAGATTAATTTGATTTTTATTTTCCTCCTCGATTGCTTCAGCTGAAGGGAAAGGTCGTGGACGCGAAGATCTATTTGTTCTTTCTACGTCATTCTCTCCTGTTTTATTACTTCATTTGGCAGCTTATGTTTAATTCTGCTGTCGACGTGTGGCCTTTAATGAATGAAAAAAAATTATATTAGGTGTGTAGTTCGAATTTAAAATGATATCCGGACACAGTAAAAAATATAGCAAGCGATTAATGCTAAAAGTTCGTGGCGGTGGAATAATGAATTATCATCTTGATATTTAGGGTTTAGGCTTCACAAAAATTCATCATATATTCAGATAATTAAAGAGATATAAGTAGTCTTCCTTTTTTACTTGGAAAACCCTATGAAAAACACTGCAATAATTGAACAAATTTGCATAAGAAAAACCTAAAGCAAATCAAACTTAAACTTGACAATATTTGAAGATTATAGTTAGATTTGTGTCAGATTTACGTTTAATTTCTTTCAAGATTAATTCGGGGGTCGGTAATTTTAATTCTATTAATTGTGCGTCGAAATATTCTGACTTAAATTTTTAGCGTCAATTTTTGCGTTGCCATGGCATCATACTTTTTTAGTCCGCACGTGTCGACTTTTATGTTTGTAAATATCAGATGATAAATCGTACATTCTGATTTGCGTCGGACCAAGTTCGATGAACGATTAGTTAGATTATTGGACACAAATCTGATGCAAAACTCGAACATAAAAATAAAATTTAAAAAAATCAATTACATTTGAACAACCCGCATCTAACGTTTAATCCCCTTCACAACAACATTATATCCAGCCATGTCTCAGATTAAGGTTCTTAAAAATATCAATACTGAATGGGAGATACTGTCACAAATCTAAATTATCAAAAGTTTACGTCTACACCCTAATCAATATAATTTCAAACATTCATAGATTAAAAATGCCTAAAAACTCCTTTTGATCCTCTTATTTATCCTCCTCCTTTTAATCCTCCTCCTCAACTACTGCAGTCACCATTCACTTGCCCAATGATTTTCTATAATCTCGACAGGTCTGTTATACTTCACTCAAATTTCTGTTGGCCTTCATGTCGATGGCAAGCCTCATTAGTCATAACAACAACTTGCTTGGCAAGCGTAGTACTTGGGAGTGACAAGCTTGTGCCACCCACAGAAGCAAGAGAGATCTCGACCTTCTTCTTCCCCGTAGCCTGCATTCATAACTCGAACTTAGACTGCACAATAGTAGACCAACTACCATTACTGCTGGCAGTACTCGGAATCTAGGAAGGCAACTGCCTCTCCAGAGCTACTCACACTATTCCTACATAATAAAATCCAATTATAATTGTCATTTTAAACATTAAGAGTCAAAATAAATATTGAAAATTTTATTTTTTATTTATGACCATTTGTAACAGGACTGACGACAAAAACAATCAGGAGCTGTATACACAAGTAAATGAGGAATGTGCAAAATCTCAACATGAAACATATAGTAACCATGACTAAAATAAAAATAAAAAATTAGACAAGTATGACTTACGTAGCAAAAGCAAACCATATGTTCAAGGATATATTTGTTTCAAGTTTTATCTCCTAGTGTAAAGCCAATCATCTACTTAAACTTAGGCCTAAATTAACTTACTTTTATGCTTCTTTTATATGCTAACATTCTGCACCACAAAACATTGAAAGCCTCACCGCTGTCTTATAAAATTTATATGCAAGTCAAAGTGGTACTTTTATATGTACAATAGGACTTATGCATTCCTTCACTTCAACCATCCAAGTTGAAGCGAAAATAAACCTAAAATCTATATTAATGTATGCATAGGGTAATCCATTAAGCCTAGGGTTCTAACCTTTCAAGCTTGCCATTTTCTCTCAACTCACTCTTCCAATTTACATTAACATAACATAAACCTAGAGTGATAAGAGATTGTGTTAAAACTTAGATTAATCAAATTTAAACATAAAATCATCTAAAAACAAACCAAAAAATCCCCAAACTATATTCAATTTCAAACATAAACTCAAGCAAAACTAAATAATTTAAAATTCAACAAACTTAATTTAAATTCATAAATGAATTTACGCTAATATGTCATAAACTAAGAAAAATTACTTAAAGCAAAATCTTAATTTAATTACATTCAAGGTAAAACTAAACCTAAAATCTACATTAATACAAACGTAACCTTAAAAGGAGAAAGAATATCTCGTTATCATGGGGTTGAAGACAACCTCGATCTCAAGTCTTCTACACATGAACCAGAAAATTTATGAGCTAGTAACTTCTCCTCTTTAAGCTTTTCTCCAAGTTTTAAGCAGAAATCTACTTCAACTTTGAAGAGAAAAAGATGGAGAGGAAGTTCATTCTCATTTTCTATATAAGGGGGTTAAGTGGCTCTCACGTAAGCTAAAATGAAAAAAGTTAACAAGAGGAGAAGGGGGTAGAGCTCTCTCCATTATATTCCACTCTAGCTCTCTGTTCTAATGGTAATTCTCACACTATTCCAAAAACCGCACTAAAATATATCTAAAACCTAACGGGACCACACGATACTAGGCCTAGCACCATTACGTTATGTAGGGTATCGTAAGCACCAAGTTATGTGTAGCTTTGTTGTTTCATATTCTTTGAATGGATGAAGCTCCTGATGAATGTTTGAGAATATGAAAAGTGGCTTGAATTTGGAATATGATCTAAAAAAAATTCAAATGTAGACCAAAATAATTTATATAAAACTTAATGCTAAAATATGAACCCTCAATAATCTTCAATTATTACATACATACCACCGAACTCTTATGTACATACAAAACTAACCCCAAAACTTCATTTTTTACATGCATAACACGTCACCTATATATATATATATATATATATATATATATATATATATATATATATATATATATATATATAT
>JXCR01131564.1:50646-71178 GCA_002079205.1 Phalaenopsis hybrid cultivar
AAAAAAAAAAAATTGCATTATATTCTTATCCAATCAATTAAATATTATATCACATATATCATAAAATAACTTCAATAGATTAATTCTAATGAAATCTAAATGCAAATATTCTAACCTAAATCTTCTTATTTTATTATTATTGTGAAACAAATACCATTAGATTGGTAAGTTATGAATAAATGTCTCTTGCCATCATATTTATATGCTATGAGGGGCCCTTCAAACCGCTAAGTCTCTCCTACTCTTTGTCATCTGCCGCAATGTGAGGAAAGAGGAGGCTATACAAGCTTACAATTTTCTGCACATGGATTGGACTAATCTGAATAAATCACATTTATGTTGTAATAGGATTGTAAATTAGGTAAGATAGGAAGCAATTATTTGGCTTTAAATAATGGCAAGTCAAGCACACTTTATGCCTACCTCACACGCACCTGTCATCCTATACTTATTGATAGCATGACCTAAATTTAGACACGAATTATATTCCAAATCCATCATATTCATATCTTAAGGTTGATTGTCACTATCATTAGACACCAACAATTAATATATTTGTTAGCCAAAATGTCTACTTAGTAGATAATAATAATAATAATAATATCAATGAAAATAATTTTTTATACTGATTTAGGATCTGTTTGGGGTAGCGGTGCGTCACTGCACCGTAGTTTTGTCTGTTTGAGTAAACAGCGTTTTGACAGTTTTTTTAAGAAACTATCGCTAAAATATGCTTTCTCCACCACTCCTGACTAGGTGCGGTGGCAGTTTTCTAACTTTGATCTGACTATTCAAAGAAAAAAAATTGTAATAAGTACTGCAACTTTTTTAGCATCATATTATTATTAACTTAACAACTGTTTTTTTAGTAAACTGCAGCTATCTCAAACAGATGTTTATAAACCCCAATTTAGAGCTTTATAATTGTGCCGATAATGGCAAAGCATTTCTTCATTCTTTATGATTCCCTCTAATTTCAAGAGCTAGATTTAAAGACTCATGTGCTAAGTAGAGTAGGTGCGACTCACTAATGAAGCTTGAGATTATTTTTCAAACCATAGTCCACAGAACTTTTTTATTTTGACAAAAAAATGTTATGATATATATCTAATATTTATAATAAAAGATTATAATATTTTATTAATGCCATATATTTTTATAAATGGGAATTTTTTTTCTTCTATTATTTGTATGCAAGACCTATTATATCAACATATTTTGTAATTTCATATTAATCAAGACAATTATAACTTGCTTAAAAAAGATCATTTGAATAATTTTACAAGTTAATTAAATGCTTAATGTTTATATATCGTATTAATATCAAAATAAATCTACAAAATTAAAAATTTATTCGGATCTAAATATTTAAATGTTTAAAATAATCTGCTAACATCAAGAATTCAGCCAGACTAAAATATAAATATATTTGTAATTTCTACTTTTCCCACTAGGAATGATTTTCAAATCAAATAAATTATAAAACCTAATGATGCCGTTGATGAATGTTGTATGAATGCTATGGGCTGTGATGAGTTAGATATTATCAGTGTTTATTTTTTTAAAAAATGATTAATTAAGTAAATTATGATTAGTCTCCTTAATTAATTATTTTTTTGAATAAGATTAGATAACCAATCTCAAGGCAATAAATTATAAATCGACAAGTAAGCATTGACTAAATATCTGAATTTTTATGATGAACGGCTGAGTTAATTGTTTATTAAGGCGTAATTAAAGACTTTTTGTTACTACTTTTAATCTTTATATTTGTGCCTGCAGTACCGTGCCATCTGGTTTATGATGACTAAGACTTGCTTAAATGACATATGATGCGTGAATTAGTAAATAAGCGCCACTAATGAAGAGATTAATGTGCTGTATAAATTAATATAAATTATATATGCTATCTAGGGCCGTCAAAACGGCTCTTTGTTCGCAAACAGGTCGTGTTCGGCTCGCTATGAAGCTTGTGTTTGGCTTGTTTGCTAAGTTAACAGGTCGAACACGAACAAAGATTTATTCATTCGTGTTCGGTTCGTTTGGCTCGAAATACTACTAATCAATTATATATATATATATATATATATATATATATATTGATGATTAGGATTTTTAAAAAAATTAATTGACTACAAGGCTATAAAGATTTATAATCAATTATAAGTATTAATTAAGAAAATAGAATAAAAATTATTAGATTATATTCAAATGATGTTTTAATATAAACAATAATTTTTAAATCTTACTCTAATCCTTTACATAGGGTTGTCAAAACGATTCTTTGTTCTTGAACAGCTCGTGTTCGGCTCGCTAAACAAACGTGCCGAACACAAACATACTTTTTGAGCTCGAAATATAAACGAGTTAAACAAGAGCTGAGCCTCGTTTACACCCCTAATGCTATCTTGGCTTACATATAAATTTACAGAAAAATATTTCAAGCGTCCTAATTTGAAATGATCGCCATGATTAAATTGGTACTAATGATGTATGTTGATTGCTTTATGAGCTAAGAAACAATTAGTAGTTGCTTAATTAGTTATTTTATGTATTATTTTTATTATTATTATATATTTATATTGTAAGACGACATGCTTAGATTTAAATGGATTTCTCTAAGATTGTGATACTATTTTGGATTTTAAAATAATTTATTTCAACATTTGAGGGCATTTTAATAGCAACAATATCCTCCTATTGAGTTTATTTTGATGAAGATTTATATAAAATACACCACTTAATTCAATCCTTATGAGTTTACATATTTAACACCTAAATTTAAATTTTTACATACATACCACCATACCTATGAATGAAGAAGTGTATTTCAATTTCTTAAAAAAATTTAAAAAGTGATATTTTTATGTAATATGAAAGATTTGGGTGGTATATATGTAAAAAGTAAATTACTATGAAAGACTTTACGCGGCCATAAAGTTAATTAAATTTATTGTTTTGCTTCTAAATATTGATTTGCAATATTTGATAATATGAAAATATTTGACTAAACAAGAAGCAAAACAATTTATAAATAAGACCCTGCTAATTCCAATATTTGTTAGATTAAGGATTGGAATAATTGAATTTGTAGAGTAGCTCTTATCAACTCAATGATCGATATAAAACGAATCATAAATTGAGGGCGGCCGACATAGCGGCCATCCATGCCCAAGTTTGTTGTCATGTAGCCATGCCGATGCGAAGTGCCGAGTTCTCGAATAGAATGATTGCCAACATAATAGCCGCTCGTGCCCAAGTAAGTTGCCGAGCAAGGAACCAAGTCACTCGAGACAAGTTGCAAGTTAGCAAATGTGTGGGACAAACTCATGGAACATCTCTACCATTCCTCCAAATTTTGCTACATTCCGACAAATTTGAGCCACATTTGCTCGGTGGCTAACCTTGTGGCTTTATTGGTTTTACCCAACTCTTTGGATATTTAGCCATACAATACCTAAATTTAGGACTTGCAACCATGCCATATAAGTCTTTGTGAAACTTCTGTAATATTGGAAATGTTATTGGTTCATGATTCTTGTGGAATCCACATTTTTTTTTAATGGATGAAGTGACAAAAATGAGAAATGTAACCCTTATAAACAAAGTGGTTGTACTGAGGGAAAAAATATTCTGTTCGGAAGTCTGCACGGCCAACCACCTGGCGACGCGTCACCGGGGACGAGGCGTATGACGAAGTGATGTCCGGTGGTTGGCCGTCCGGACATGCGGTGCCCAAACGGAATATTTTCTCCTGATGAGGGATATGTACGAGAGTAGTAGCTTGAATACAAAGAACAAATTTGCACATTTTATAGTGATTGCGTGTAGTGGTGTAAATGAGCCGAACACTAGGTGTTCATGTTCGGCTTGTTTGCTTAGTGAGTCGAACACGAGTCATTCATGAATAAAGAGTTGTTTTGACAACCCTAATAATGTAGCCAAAAGATGTTTGAGGATTGGAGCAATATTTAAAACATCATTTGAATCTAATTTAATAATTTTTATTTTATTCTCTTAATTAATACTTTTAATTGATTACAAATCTTTGTAGCCTTGTAGTTCATTAAACTTTTTAAAAATACTACTCATCATATATATATATATATATATATATATATATAATTGATTAGTAGTATTAATGAGTCAAACACGAACGAACAAATATTTATGTGTTGTTCGTGTTCGGCTCGTTAACTTAGCGAACGAGTCGACATGAGTTTCTTAACGAGCCGAACAAGAGCTGTTCGCGAACAACGAGCCGTTTTGACAGCCCTAATTGTGTGTCTTTTAGGAGCAATTGCATGCTAATTACAGCAGCATAATATGTTAAATTTTCATTGTTGCGCCCAACACCTACTTATCCTGATTTAAGTATTCGAAGTTGCAGACTCGTTGAAGCTCATGCATGCAAGATTTTGCTCGTGATGGATGATGATTAATGTGTGTCGATTTATGTGCGCATTTTGTCAATGCAGCTACAAAAACTATAGATTGTCGCAATGTGTGGAACTTATCAATACTTTGATTATATCTTGACTGCTACCATGCTTTTTAGAATGCACGCTCACTTTTTTATGCATCAACGTCCATATTAATGCACATGAATTTTAGGTTCAATTTTACTTTATGAATGCATGTGTACTCACTTGAGGTTTTGTCCAAATATTATTTTGTGCATTGGTGCGCTTTTCATTGCGAACAAGTCTACTTGTTATTATTTGTGGTTTGTTTGGGTTTATCGATTGTTCACGTAGAGCCCTCAATTTGGGCTTGATGATGAGCTTACAAGGTTCGGAGGCAATGCCTCAACGCCATACCTTCAACAGCCAAACACTCGGAAGATCGCGTCATTGCACCCAGTTCAGGTTCAGAACTTGAGAGCATGACCTTACAGTGCCCGAGAGCCCATTTGGAGCATAACAACACCATGATGTCAGTAACGAACTTTAGGCAATTTTCACATGTGAAGGATTTTGATTTTCTCTAGCGAAAAGAAGAGGAAACAAGAGACGTAGAATTTTCAAAAGTGTAGAGAGGCTTGACTATGGTATAAACAATTCACCTCATTTTCTTTGTAGTGAATTTCTTATTATTATATTGCTTCGTGGTTCCTGTTTTTGAATTTTTCAATATTAAATGTGGTGTTTTCAATATTTTCATATCTTGTGTGCAACTGTTTAAAGTTTTGCTTAAAATCTTTCCAACCTGTTTCCACAATTTACAGCTCGCGCAATATAACTTTGAGTTTTTCAAATATTTGTTCACTTTGTTACAGGTCAATATACACAACATGTTCGAGCACCACTTTAGTTCGAGCTCATTAGCAAATTGCCTAGTCCATTGTATTTTCTTTTAATGTGACATGCATTTTGATTCTAAGTGTTCATTTTTTTCTCATTTTGTAATATTTTATCATAATAATTTCATTTTTGTTAGTATTGGTGCCAATTTGGCCCCAAGGCAAGAAATAACCCGTCCAAAAGATGCGGCCAATGCAGCCAAAACCACCCCGATAAACCAAGTTAATTCGCAAGGTCTTTTTAAAACCAAACGTAAGATACACACGAAATAGTTGCAAAATTATTATTATAACTATTATACTTGTTGACCATCAATGAATTGATCGAATTAACCAATCAAAGTTGGTCATAGTCATTATGTATTGAACAAAGGAAAAAGCTTGTGCAAGAGTTGAACTATAGTAAAGGTTATAGCAAAAGCTGCAGCTACTTGCAACAAAAGACATGTAAGCATATCCCTGCAGCCCCCCCACCCCGACAATAAAATATGTTGACATGATAAGGAAAATACTTGGTAGTTATATCATCTGCAATGGCTTGAATCTTGAGACATTTTTCAAACCAATCATATAGTTTATTGAGATAGGTAATCCAAGAAATACTACCCACATGAGAGTTGTGTATAATAATTTCATCACTTAAGATTCAAGCCAAAGCACACAAACAGTAGTTTCAACGAAAACATGGAATAAAGAGTTTCAAATTTCATATGGCTTAGCTGCTTGACTTGATTTGAACCAAAGAGATTAAGTAAGAGAAATATGGAATATATAGTCTTTGTAATGATAATGCAAGAAATAAAATTTTAAGTTAGCTCATCCATCTTTATTTATGATAATCATGACACGCCTCTTAAATCTTATCTTCCTTATCTTTATCATTATATATATATATATATATATATATATATATATATAANTGG
The DNA here is from genome assembly GCA_002079205.1 of Phalaenopsis hybrid cultivar. Lineage (NCBI taxonomy): Eukaryota > Viridiplantae > Streptophyta > Magnoliopsida > Asparagales > Orchidaceae > Phalaenopsis > Phalaenopsis hybrid cultivar. The sequence goes on from JXCR01131564.1 coordinate 56,872, forward strand.
CTAAACATCAAAATCTGTCTTTATGAATAAGTTAGGATGCTATATATATATATATATATATATATATATATATATATATATATAAGATTAAAACAAAGATAAGAAAATAATGAGCCCAAAGATTACATGAAAAGGGACAACAAATGAAAATTAATTACTGATAAAGGGTTAGGACAAAAGGTCACCATGAAAAAGAACAACTAACTCTCAAGAGAACTGATATTAACGAAGATGCCACATCCAATAACGCACCCCATTTAGCCAAAAAATCCGCAGGCATATTGGTTTCTCTAAAACAGTGAGACCGGATAATGTTGAAAAGCGACAATAAATTAGAAATTCTTTTCCACACAACAATCCCATACCAACATAAAGCAACAACTTTACATATGTTAAAAATAGAGACAGAATCTGTTTCGATATGCACATTGAAGATCCTCAAGTGTTTCTCAATTTGCAAGCAACCCGTAACAGTCATTAACTCTGGAAATAAAGCATATTGACACGAAAGCACTTAGAAGCAAAATACAGCAAACATTTCCCACACCAAATCTAGCACTTCCCATTTTAAAATCGCCATCGATGTTGATTTTAATCCTATCTGGTGGAGGACTAGACAATCTCATAAGCTGAACCGAGGCTTAGTTCTTGGATTAACCTACACATTGGTAGCCTCGTGGAGGTGCCGCAACCCTTGTGTAATCTTGGAATTACTATTATTAAATTTTAGGACTTTATAACATAATGATTTGATGTGAAGACAGACTTTTTCTGCCAAATTATCAATCTCTTGATGCTTTTTACTATTTCTTTCCATCCAAAGAAACTAGCAACCAACAAAAGGAATGAGGCTTTTTAAATGAGCACCACTGTTATTCCACTCCACACAACTAAGCAATGATCAACCAAAATAAACCCATCTATAGGACATTGTATATTAAACCAAACAACCAAGTTGCTCTAAAACGCATAAGCAAATCTGCAGGAAAAAGAAAAAAAAAAAACATGACCAAAAGACTCCTCCTGCCTACACATAAGGCAGATCGAAGGATGTTTTAACCCTTTTAATTTCAGAAAAATTTCCCTGGGGAGGAAAAGAAATTTCATCCTCCACGCATAAAAATAATGAGTTGGCTTTAAAATAGCATTCCAAATACACGCTCTATCATTTGGAGGAAAGGTTTGATGAATACATCAAGCAATAACTTTGGAAATAGAAACACTTTTGAGTAGTCTTCATTCTCAGTACATCCTTTCTCCCTCTATCAAAAGAAATATGAGAGATAACAGGCAACCACTCCTGATCAAGCACCTGTAACTGTTTTTGACAATCCCACCCTTGAACATTCCAAAAAACGGAAACTTTCAACATATATTTTTAAGGAGGTCCATTAATGACCAGTTGTCAAGCCAAAAGCTTACATCATCTTTACCAATATCCGAAACAAAAAAGATTTTCAACTTTGTCCCCGACTTGTAACAACTCCTTCCAAATCAGAGAGTTACTCAAGTTAGATGTGCCTAATGATGGATGCAATTTTTTCATAAACTGAGCCCAAAGACAATTCTGAGCTCTGATTTTAAGCCACAATTTACAATAATTTATTTCTATAGTTTAATCAAAAGTTTTAAACTCCAACTCATGAGCATTTTTAGGTTTACATAACTTTCTCCAAGAAGACCAATGAATCCCTCTCCCATGATTGACCCATAAAAATTAATTATAAATCTTTTCCATTTTTCATGCATACTCTTAGTCATTTCAGCAACTTGAAGTGCATACAAAGGAAGAACAATAAGAGCATGTTGTAATAAAGTAAGCCTCCCCCCAAAAGATAAAAAGGAATTCTCCCTGTTTTGTGGTCTCTTCGAAATCTTGTACAACACTTAATTGAAAATCAAATTCCTGCTCTAAGTATTAGAAAGTTGTAAACCCAAATATTTAATATGAAATGATTTAATGATAATGCCACTGTACTTCACCAAATCAGCTCTGATAATATCCCAAGTGGATGTATAAAAAACAGATGTGAAACCATCAGACCCAACCGTTTTGCTCAGATCAATGGACTGCAATGCCTCCCAAATCTCCTGTTCCTCGGGTACAGCAACAAGAAGGTTATTATTGATAACCTTTTGGCTACTACAGAAAATTTCAGAATCAAAATCAGCAAGGTCCACTTCAATAGCCATAAAAAGTTCTTGAAAATAAGAAATAGCATTATAAATGATGTGTTCCTGAGTGTATATCCAGTTGCCATGGATATCTTTAATTTTAAGAATAGCCTTTTTCTTGCCTACGTTGTTTGATGTAAGCATGAAAGAATTTTGTATTCCTATCCGGCTCTACGAAATTAGCATACGTTGGTTTTTGCCTCAAGAAATCAACTTCATCTTGAATGGCTTAATAAACTTTATGTCGAGAATTAATCACCTTCTCTTATTTAATTAATTCATTTGCATTAGCTTCCTCGAAGTTGCAAACTAGTTTCTCCACCTTCAAAATTTTAGTGCTAATATTACCAAACACATTCCAATTCCAGTGTTTCTTCTTAGCAATGTTTTTATGCATTTTCCACAAGGTAACTTAATATAAAGATTCAAACTTCATGTGCCAATTATTTTTAATGAATTGCAAGAAATTACTATGTTTAACCCAAACATTTAAAAACCCGAAAGCAGGTTTAGTGCATTTGGTAGTGAAATCAATTTTAATCAACAAACACACATGATCTGAGCCGGTGAAACTGAGATGCGCAACTTCTGTAAATTGAAAAAAATCAATCCAAAGATGATTTATAAAGACATGATCTAGTCTTTAAAAAAACTTTCCCTATCTTCCAAGTATAAATATTAACTGTGGATTTAGCTTCAAAAAAAATGTTGCCAGCAATATTATCACAAAATTTTTGCATCAAAGCATAAGAATGGGGTCGACCTCCCATTTTTTCCAAAGGAAATGTGATCGAGTTAAATTCCCCACCAACCAATCATGGGCAATCCACCACACTTCTGATATGTTTAATATTATACCATAGCTCCCCTCTAGCCGCTAGATGTGCATCCAGCATAAACCGCAGTTAAATAAACCTCACAATTCAAAAGCCTCGTACCCAAATGTAAGAATTTTGGATTACCAAATAACAATTCCACTCCCACACTTTTCCTCCGAAGAGACCAAATTTTAAAATTACAGTTATAAATATATTGAAAGTTACCCAGCTTCCTGATTGCCTTGGGGATATTTCCTTCAGCAATGATGGGCTCCAGAATAGCAAAACATCTAAGCTTATGATTTCATCACAGATTCAATAATCTATTAGAGGCATCAAGCTTAGCAATATATCTAACATTTCATATTAAAAAATTAGTTATGGCTAACAGAACTGCTCCCCCTAGCCACCATAAGGAGAGCCCCATCATTAGAATTAGCAAGTATACCAACTGAAGACGTACCTTCACAATTTAACACAACTTGGGACTATATAACTTAGCTCTCTGTCTGGCCTTCCATTGTGCTTCTTAGATTTTTGGATCTGCCATTTCCCTTCTGGAGTATTCCTAGCAGCCCAACTTCTCATTAAAGGAAGGTCAAAGTTGTCTGTCTAAGCAATTAATTCAAGTTGTGTGTTGTTGAGGGTTTGGGAGAGATACAGAAACCACATAAATTGCATTATTTCCTTCATCAACAGGTCTCGATACCGAATGTATTCTGCCTTCCAATTCCAGTGCAATAACCTTCAAAACAGGTGCAACTTCCATCAAATTCCCGTGACCATCTACCTCCTGATTCTTCTGAGCTTTTTGAGCTAGCCCCATATCAGTATGTTTTTCTAAAATTTGAGACTTCTTCCCCTTGTGTGCCTTGATTTTAGAGAGATCTTGGCTTGGTCTTAGCTCTGGATGAATGATGAAACAGTTCTCTATATTGTGCACAAAAATCTTACACCTTGTGCAGTGTTTCGATTTATATTCAACTTCAGCTTTCTGCCAGTATTTTATATTTAGAGTCTCAAGCCATACTTCCTCTGACATGGGAAGGGTGAGGTCTCTCTCCACCATAACTCTTGCTGCTGATGACCTACTCATGTTAAAAGTTGCCAAGCCCACTTAAATAGCTTTCCCAAAATAGCTCCAAATGAGAAAAGCACCTTTTGATTATAATAATATAACCTAAAACCCAAAATAGTAATCCACAAAGGTATAATAGGCAACTCCTTTTCTAGATCAAAATCCGGAGTCCGTTTGAGAGCCTTCATTTGAACATTTTCCACAAACTAATGTTTGCAAAAAAGCCTTGCATAATCCTCTTCACTACTTTATTTAATGATAATATGTCTTCTATCCATCGCTCGCACTTGCCATTCACCTACAAGTTTAAGAATTCAAAAACATTTCCGGATCACCTCCATCTTGAGGTGCCCATAAGTGAATTTGCCCACAAGACAAAATTTCAATAACTCAGCTGAGTGAAATATTTCCTCCTTTGTAAAAAATAAAGTCGGCTTGGCATTTTTCCAGTTAGCATTTTTCAATAACCCCTATTCGGTGCTATCAGCAAATTCAACATGAATCTATTGCGGAAACATAAGAGAAGCAACGTCTACCGCCTTGTTACCTCTGAGGACATTCGCAAAGGAAGGTAAAGCCATACCACCTACACAAAACCAGAAAACCCACAAGACTTCATAAAAAGAATAAAAAACTACAGAAAACGAGAGAACCAACCAACACAGCAAGCACACCAAACCACCAACACAAACAAACAGAGTCCCTCGCACAAAAACACAAACTAGAAGGACTAACCGCACGAAACAACCAAACGGAAACAATTTCAACCAACCTGTAACCCTAGAATCATAAAGCAGGAGCGCACGCCAAAACTTACGGCCTTCATCCCATATATATATATATATATATATATATATANAAGAATCACGATGATTTCTGAGTAAAAATCATTTGATCATCACTTCCTCAATGATTGTAATAACTCAACAAAATATATAGCAAGATATTTCTTTATGAAGTATGAAGGAAAAAATTGTTTGATTTAAAAAAAGGCCTTTTGTGCCCTTTTTTTATCCGGTTGTGAGGTATGAATAATATGTATAAATCATAGTTCAAATATTTCTTTTCTTGATCTATTCTATATTATTTGTGCTCTATAAACTACAATAAATATCTAATGATAGAATAAACTTAATAGAGATGACAAATCCATTCTCTAAATTATCAATAGGGTCAATTATAATCAAAACCTTTTTTTAAGGTTTTCAATTTAATTTTCATTCAACTCTTCTAATTATATTTATACACTCAAAAGAACAAAAATCAATAATTTAACATGTTGCCAATTGATTATACACATTTAATGCAACTGCCTGAATTTAAGGAATGATAGTTTTACTTATCTCTAACTGTTATATTCAAACATTCAACAAAAACATATAATAATTCTTAAAATTTTAAATATTTTCAAAACAATTTGTAATATGGCATCAAATAGATAAAATGTGAACATTTTACTATTGATTATTATTTATAATCTTGAATAATCTGATATGTGGAAAATATGTGATAATCCATCTAAATTTTCGTGCATTTCTCTATTATTTATTCCTATTTATAATTTTACAGGTACTTTTTGTGCAATTGCAAGATAAAGATACTTATTTGAGTTTAAAAATGCACTAGCAAGATATTGGAGTGAAATAGAATGAAGTTGTTTCAGACACAATTTCAAAGGCGTCCAAGTCCAAGGCGCCACCTTATGGGCACGTATGCACCTCCCAAGCGCCTAGGACAACTCCTCAACCAAACGCCTGATTTGACACCACTTGTGGGGTGCCTAGGCCCCACTCTAAAACAAGTGTATCACTTCTTATGGGGCGAGATCGCCATCTACAGGAACCAAGCAACAATTCCTTACAAAAAAAAGAGAACATCGACGCTCCTAGGAGAAACCCCCTATACCGACGAACTGACATAGGGAGTTAAGATATTTGTCTATGTAGCGTCTCCCGGGGCAACAAAAAGCAAAATACTTGTGAAGCAAAGGGACTTTTTCTCACATTTTTGAATCACACTCTCATCTGATAGCATTATGTCTCGAGTTTTCCTTTGTGTGAGTGAGAACAAATTCTGTAGGGAGAGTTGGAGAGTTTGTGAGGGGATCTATGAGAGACGATTCAAGAGAATTGTTTAGAAGAGTTAGTGATCATCAATGTGTTGACCTCATTTTGAGGTCATTACTCTTTCTTTAGGATCCTAGGATCTAGCTCTAGGAGTTCCTATTGATTATCATAGAAAACTAGAACTGTGACCCACCCTTTTTAGAAATTCAAGCCACCTCCTATTTCTCTTGTGATGTCTCGCATTGATGATCTCAAAACCATTGTCCTATGGTCGAGTGGTAAATGACTATCATGTGAAGACTCAGGGAGAAGTTCCAATAGGATCTCAAGCCCTAGGAAAACTTCTTCAGGACTTTATCATCACACACGCACACCAGATGCACGAAATTCACTAAGTTGCACAAAATCGGACTTAAATTGAGCTTAAAGAATGGGTGAAAAAGCGAACTTCTCCGGACGACCTCCGATGACAAAATGAACTGTGTCAGCGCGTTCGAAACGTCAAAATTACTTAAAAATGACACAAATTTTGTTATGTTTTAACACACGAATAAAAAAGTACGAATCAAATTTTATTTTTTAAGAAATATTAAATAGTTTATATATTTTATTATTTATAATATTAAAATTAAAATCCTAAACCCTATTTACCCCCTTACCCGCACACTTAAACCCTCGTCCGACCCGTTCCATGGCTCGATCCCGTGACTCGATCTCACGGTGCTAGTCCTGTTCCCCTCGCGTGCCCTAGCTCCCGTGGACGATCCACGCGGCAGTCTCCTCTCCCTCTCTCTACTCTTCCCCTTCTTCACGCAGCCGTTAGACTCTTCGACTCTCCAATTGCAAGGCCCTAGCTGGCCGACCCTTCTCCTTCTCGAGGCTTTACCGTCTCCCTCTTTACTGTGGCAATTACTGCTTCGCCGTGTGATTCGCTTACTAGTAAGACTGGTTGGTGGCTCTTCCCCCTCTCTTTTCTCCCTATAAAATGACTTCTTAGTGTATGGTTCTGGGTTATTGAAAAAATTTTTAGAGAAAGGGAGGCTTCAGTCCTACTGTTGGAGACTTTTAGGGAGGAAAACTCTGTTGAAATCTTCTCTAAGCTAGATTCTCGTGTGCTTGGAGTGTGGAGCATTCGTGGGTTGCTATTTTCTGAAGCTTTTAGGAAGAGAAGCTTTGCCGAAATCCTCTCCAAGCTAGATTCTCGTGTGCTTAGAGTGTGGAGCATTTGTGATTGTTGTTTCTTGAGGTCTATAGGAGGAGGATTTCTATTGGAGTGGTTTTCTCGAATCTGTCTTATAATTTTGCTTTAAATCTGCTTAAAAGAGGTATTCTCCTCCTCTCCTCTATTTGGTACTATTTCGGATGACATCTTAAAATATTTCCTATCTCTTCTAAAGCATGTGGAAGCAAGATTGGGATTTGTTCTAAAACTTAAGCATGAAATAGTCCTTGGAAATATTAAGATAGAGCATGATATGGCTGTCTTCTTTTCTTTTTCTGCTCAAGATATATGGAAAGCATGTTTAGGTTCATTCTCACATGCAAATCTTCTTCTTACACTTTTGTTATTTCTATACCTACATGTTGGAAATTATGGCTTTCTTTCTTTAAGCAATTTACCGTTAAAAGAAAGATGATTTGTTTAGGGAAAAAAATGGTTTATGTTTTTTTCCAGCTTAAGATGCATAAAAGGTCATGGATATGAATTTTAGATTGATGCTTGCTCATCTAGAATCTATGTTGGAATTCATTTTTATGTTGAAGCATATGTTGGCACAATACTTTGAAATGTGAGGCTTCAAGGGAAAATATTTTTTAGTTGTTTTAACCCATTTGTTGGGGTACGGTTTTGGTTCTTTCGAGTTGGATCCTTACTGGAAATATTCTCAGTTTTTTGCCCATTTGAAGGACTCGGTTTTGGCTTTTTGGAGTTGGATCCTTGCTGAAATTTTCGTTTCTATTTTGCCCCTATGAGGGCTCGGTTTGCCCATATGTTGGATGCGGTTTTGGCTCTTTGAAGTTGGATCCTTATTGAAAAATTTTCTCTATTTTTAGCCCATTTGGAGGGCTCGGTTTTGGCTTTATGTTAGCTGGAAATTGCATTTCATTTAGCCCATTTGAAGGGGGCTCGGTTTTAGCTTCTACTAGGCTGGATTTAACTGAAATTTTAACATTATCTTTGGCCCGATTCGTGGGTTCGGTTTGGACTCTTTTGGAAATATTCTTTTTGTTTTAACCCACTTGTTGGGTTTGATTTCAGCTCTTTTGAAATTAAATCATGGATGAAAATACTCTGTCTTAGCCCATTTGAAGGGCTCGGTTTTGGCTATGTCAGCCAAGCAATATGATTTTATTTTGCCTTTTCTTGTGGGTTGGGTTTGCCCCTGTGTTAAGCTTGGTTTGCCCCTGTGTCGGGCTCAGTTTGGTCCTTTGATGGGCTCAGTTTAGCTCCTTTTGGAATCATGTCCTGGCTGAAATCTCTTGTTGTTTTAGCCCTTTGGTGGGTCTGGTTTCACTCCTGTGCTGGACTTGGTTGCCTCTTGCGCTGAGCTCGGGTTTACTACATATGGTTTCCTGTCTTGCCCCTTTAATGGGCTCAGTTGAGTTGGAAATTCCTGATATGACGTTCTTTTTGAGATTTTTATGGGTAATCAAGTTTGACATCCCAAAATTCATGGATTTCAATATCCATCTCTATGTGGGGATGTTTGATACAAGTAGGTTAATTCACTATCATTCCTTATGCGATGAAAATGGTTTTAGTCATAATGATTTATAATAACTTGTCCATTCACTCTATTATGTATATCAAAAGTGGTGGTTCCTGGCTTTCTCCTTTGTTGTGAGGATGATTTGGTGGTGTTGGTTGCTGCCTTTGGCCGAGAGTCTTACTTAGTGTGTGCTACCTTTGTGGCTTTCCTCTTGCTGCCCTCTACCCATGACCCTTACTGATTGTGGTTTCTGTTGTAGTTGGCTGGAATTTAATTTGCTTCTTACTTTAGCTTGGCCATGAGTTCTCCCTATGGTTCTTTTATAATAAAAATGATTGGTTCAAGCTTAAATAATGATGATGTGCTCCCTGTTGCCTTGGTCGTGAGCCTTATTTGATGTTTATGGACTTTATGGCCTTCCTCTTGTTGTCCTTACCTGTGGGCCTATGCTGTGGTGGCTTTACTCTTTTGTTGCCCCTACTCGTGAGCCTATGTTGTAGTGGCTTTTCTCTTTTGTTGTCCCTACCCATGGGCCTGTTGTGGTGGCTTTACTCTTTTGTTGCCCCTACCCGTGGGCCTATGCTGTGGTGGCTTTTCTCTTTTCTAAAACCTACCCGTGAGCTTAAAGGGTGAAGATTTTCCTCTTGCTGCCCCTTTACCCGTGAGCCTTAACTTGTGACCTCTTCATGAAATATGTTGAGCTGGTGGTTGTCCCCTCTACTGGTTAATTCCTCTTATCTTGTAAAATATGAAAAGGCTTTTATGACTTTGTTTTTTTTTGGGAAATCATGAAGTTAATATAAGTTGAATCATGAAAGACTTTGAAAGTTTATAAGGTTGTTATTTATAAGAGAGTTCTGTGGAGGTTTAATATTAAAGTTTGGATAACATAAATATTATATTTGAGTTCAAGCAAGGGAGTGTGAGTTTACGTAAGTGATGGAGCCATGGGTATAGTATTATGTTAGTTTTGGGCCCATTTCAATTTATTTGAAACACATGGGTATAGTATTATGTTAGTTTTGGGCCCATTTCAATTTATTTGAAACACGAATTGGAAAAGATACCCTTCTTGAGTTGATCCAATTATAAAATTTGAGAAGATGATATCCTCTGGACTGATTCAAGGATCTTGGGCTCTCTTTTGAGAGTTGCTTCACCCTTTATCCTTTTGATCTTTTTGGTGGATCAATTCCTCCTCTCTCATCCCCATTTTTATTCTTTTTTTTCTTGCTTCTTGGTTTGATTTTTTTCTGTGCTTATGTCTGATACATAAGTGCTCATATATAGTCTTTTACTATATATGAAACCATCAAACAATGTCGCAAGTAGGTTGGTTTTGTTTTGGGGCTTAGGGCGATGATGACAAAGGCACGCCGGTGGTAGAGCAGAATGATATCTCATCCTACAACATCTTGACTCAATTCTAGGGTCTGATGAACTGTATGATGAAAGTATCATTCACTAACATAAAACTAGCGGGGAACTCGTACCTTCTTAGGTTGTTGGCGGTCCTACGTCCAATGACGTGATCGACTCGTGGACAACTATATTTTTAAAAAATTGATAAGAAAAGATACAATATTTATAAAAAATATTTTCATTACAAAATTAAATACAATTTTTTTTTGTATGCCTAAAATATATATGCATTCCAAAAAAATAATAAATTTTAAATATATATTACAACTTAGTTGTCCACTTGTTCATTATCGACACTGGGATAAGGAGTACCCTCCTAAGTTAGGTTTGGTAGATTATCCTTCTAGTGGAGTGGCGGGTTTTATACTCCGGGTGACCGATAGTAGCATTCGACATCCCTCGAGTATAAATATATATATTTGACCCTAGCCCCGACCCGAGTGCTTGCGGTCTCCTATTTTCGGATTTTTCGTATGTTTTATCAAAATTTTTGGACAAAGCACTTGTGGTCTTTTCTTCGGGATTTTCCCTAGGTTTTGATAGTTTTATTTGAATTGTTACTCGTCAATTTTCTCGAGTTTTCCTTCATGGATTATTCATCAATTTTCTCAAGTTTTACAGGCAATGTTTTTTTTTTGTTTATGCAGTGAATAATAGCTAACTTAAAGGAGCAGCAGGTTTCCTAAAAATACACGTTTGATTTACATTACAACATTTTATTTCACAGCATGGCATGTTATATTGTTCACTTAGCATATTATACTGTTCTCTTCTTTTATACCGCATGTTTTATTGTTTTAATACACACTATGTCTTAGTATAGGAAAACCTAGTGATTATATAGGATTAATAACAAGCCTGAAGTTACTATGATGAAGAGCTTGGAGCGAACACCGTGGGCAGCGCGACGAGGAACAACTTCAAGTGAATCTGCGACATCAAAACGCATTCACATCACCGATCACTTTCTTTAATTTAAACAACAATCCATAAGATTTCGAGGAGGTTTGCCTAGCGCAATGTAAACTCTCACATATCACTTTTAGGCTTTTGCATAACCCCGTTGTGCAATTATAAGTCCTAACACTTTAGGATTCTGATGTTACTGTGTGGTACGGTGTAAATCCTCCTATCTTTTTAGGCTATTTGTACGATCAAATATCGTGTAAATATAAGTGTTAAATTCTAAATAAATTGCAGGATTAAACATTAAATAACATCATTTCAAAGATATAAAACCAAAAAATAGGATAGTTGGGAGGTCACTGTGGTTCTCCCTGGATCTATGATATGTCCTACTCTTCATTCTTTCGATTCCTTAAAAATAACTGTTCCTATTTGGGTCATTCTTATTTGATTTTCCCATGTACAATTTTGGAAACCTAAACTTTGAAATCTGAAAGGTAAAATCATTTATCTTAATCAAGAGTTTTCTTAAGTAACCCCGGTCATTTAAGATTTAATTAACTATAGGGACTTGTCTCTATAGAAACTTAGAACACAGGTAGAATAAACCCTATTTAATCCTTATATTAGGTGGGAGAACTTGTTGGCCTCATATAAAATATTTCGCAGACCAAACAGATGTCACAAATTCTTTAGTTTAGGTGACTGAGCCTACTACAAGTGATATATTTATTCTTCGGAATAAGTGTATTGCTTGTGTTATCGTGCTTAGTTATCTAAATTATCTAAAATATGAGACTCGTTTGGTCTCATCTATTTCAAAATTAAAATGTTACTTTCAAAACTTAAATTTACATCAAAACTACTTTCATATTTGTAAAACTTCTCCCTTCTTCAAAAAAATCATAAAACCAAGCTTTAAAGTTCATAAGTTTTAAAATTAAAATCAAACCGCCGACACAATGTAAGAGGAGCGGAAAATGAATTGGCAGCAAGGTGTAACTTTTTCTAGTTTTTCTTTGTCACCTCTAAACTTTTATTTGCTTTGATTAATACGATTTATTTATTATTGTTCCAAAGTGAGAGCTGTCACTGATTCTTTTCATCCTTTGATTTGGTGAGTAAAAGTTTTAAGGTTTTGTTGAGAAGCATGTGACTTGTATGAAACATTGTTTTGGGGGTGTTTTATCCGTTAATCCTTCATTTGCATTCAATCAAGTCAATTGAAATGTTAAAAATCATTATGAACTTTAAATTTCAGAAGAATCCTTCGTGAAGTAACTTTGATAAAACTCATTAGAATAAGAATATTACTCTTATATTGGTGCTATCTTATAAGAAAATACTTAATATTTGGATTTCACCGGATTTAGGGAAATAAACTACTTTAATGTCCTAACTTTATCATCGCCACATGAGGGGCTAAAGAAGAAAATTCTTCCTGATAGTGACCGTTAAAATTTGTTAATTTGTTAACCATATATTTTTAGAATCCAAATCAAGGGAATTACTTTCACTTGCTAGATTTACTCTTCACATTTAAAATAGGATTTTCATTTTGCAAAAACCAATTAGATGCTTTTGAAAATCAACAACAATAAAACCTTCAGGCTAGACTCGAAACTAATATACATGAAAATTTTCACAATTTCAGAGTACTCTCATTCCTCGTAGGATTGATACACAAACTATGTTCATATACTACTTGGACGACACATGTACTTATGTGATTTATCAATACTCAAATCATTTGGTTATCAGAATATGATGGTCAATAGTTAGGCCAAGGTGCACTCAATTGCTAATTTTGTGGACATCTCAATTAGGATTGTGATTGACCATGATGTGGAGTCTTCTTAAGCTTTGTTTGGTAAAGCTCTTATTGATGAGCTACACATTATTCTTCTAATGACATCAATTGTATTGATCACCAAAATAGAAATCTAAAAGTAAGAGAGATAATACAACGGATTATCTGAGGGAAAAAGCTGATGTTAATAAATCTACCATTTTTAGCTAAAAAATTTTATTTCAAACAAAGGTTCTCAACAGTTGAGCGCCACGAAGAATATGCTAAAAAACAAATTGAACACTCAAGTATTTAAACAGTAGAGTCTCCACAATACCCACAATCAAGGCAAATTGAGAAGCCAAATTATTTAGCAATTTTCAAATAAATTACAATCATTAAAAATTTCACAAAATCATCTTTAAAAAATTAGCATATTTTTCTTTTATTTGAGATAATCAAGCAAACAAAAGTTTCTTGTTTCTAACAAAAAAAAAAACGCCATGAGATGAATCCATAAGTTTATAAACGACTGTTGCAAATTTTGCTGCCTCAAGACTTTCCCAGAATATAGCAAGAATATAACGATGACATTTTAGAGAATGGAATAAATAGAAATGATGGATATTAAAAAGCAATTTCTTATCAAAAATGTAAAACACGTGTTACAAAACAAAGAAGAAAGAAAAAGCTCTCTACGCAACAATCCTATATATATAAAAATGGTATTATTTTTTAAATAGGATTAGAAGAATAAAAGTATTATTTTTAAATAGGATGACATTGTAGAAAAAGCTCTCTACACCATGAGAGAATGCTTTGATTGTTTTTAAATAGGAACCACGGTTGTTTGTATTATGTTAAATAAATAGCAGCTCAATCATGAACTTTTTTAGCATGTTTTTGTCTTACTACATGAAATTCAAATAAAGTAGTTGCTAAAGCAAAATTTTTAAAGGGTCTTATTTTTAGCATTTTAATTAAAGTGGGAAAACTAATTTTGGCAACTGCAAAAAATATTTATTAAAGTAGAAATTTAGATGACTAATGATAGCTCTTTTGAAGAAACTGATTAGCATAACTTATTCAGTGCAATGATGTTAAAGCAAAATAAAAGTAATTACGTGAAAAAAAAAAGATTTTGCTCCAACGAAAATAGATATATAGATATATAGGTATTATTGTGATGAGGTTGGAAGAGGTTTGATGCAATTTGATGAGTATAAATAGAATGAGTTGGATTGATTTCTAGACTAAGGTTAAGCTCTGACCCTAGAGAATGTTGGAATGGAGAAATTTTTAGGAAATGACAAAGGCTAAAACACAACTTATGGAAGAAACT
>JXCR01131565.1:10592-36773 GCA_002079205.1 Phalaenopsis hybrid cultivar
TATATATATATATATATTGAAAAAAATTTAAGTTCTTCACAAACCATATACTCATTATAAAAGGGAAGGATTTTTTCTTAAATTTGAACTTTCTATCACAACATCTTAGTTTTAATTTTCATAAATTTACTTTTGAAAGTTTATCATTTAGCTAAGTTAACTTTGTCTTTCAACTGCATTTTAATTAGCATTCACTTGTTACTTAATATTCAAACTTTGCAATTTAATTTTTCAATTTTTAAAATTATACTTTACATTATAATCTTAGGAACTTATTTACAGGTATTTCCAACTTTCATGTAGGATTGATATATAAGAATCCATTAGAGCTATTTATTACTTGAGTGATACTTATACTTACTTTACTTTTAAAAAGGATTTGGCAGTTTAAATATTATTAAAAGATAAAACTATTTTAATTAGAGTTATTTTGTTAGGATTAATTTGCATATTTACTATTGTATCTATCGTGTGTATTTTGTAATATTGAAAAATATTTACAAAACTAACACACTCAATCCACCCGTATCAAGTTTTAGACATCATTGCCTTGGAAGTAATGGAAAGCTGTAGTAAGTTATTTTATAATTTATAGTATTCTTATTTTAAAAACTAAAGAAAAGATTGTTTATAGTTTATTTTGAATGTTTTCTTATTTAAGTGTGTTTGCTTATTTCTAAATTACTTGTTTTATCTATTCATCCGTAGTTTAAAATCAAAAAAATTAGTACCTTATGATTCTAAGTTAGAAAGAACAAATGGAAAAACTTAAAAACAAAAAAAGAGATATAACATATTAGCAAAATAACTTGCAATTTGAGTAATGTTGGAAATGAAAATGAACATCATCAGAGACCTTTAAGAGATTATGTTAATCCTATAGCAGATGAGATTCACTTAAGTATACAAAACTCTGTTGTACCTACTAATTCATTTGAACATAAATCTGCTATTATCCAAATGTTTCAAAAAAATCTATTTGGGGGAACACCAACTGAAGATCTTAATTTACACCTGTCTAGTTTTTGAGAATTGTGTGCTGCATTTAAATATGATAGAGTGTCGAATGATGTAGTTAGACATAGAACTTTTCCTTTTTCACTATGGGATAAAGCTAAGATTTGGTTAAACCCATTAGCACTTGGATTATCAGAACTTGGGGAGATTTATCATAAATTGTTTCTTCTAAATATTTCACTCCTTTACAAAGTGTTAAGCGTAGAAATGATATTACATCTTTTTGTCAATTTGAAGGGGAATCAATTAAGAAAGCCTGAGAAAGATTTAAAAATCTCTTTAGAAAGTGTCCACACAATGCATTTCCAGATTAGTTAATAATTCAAACTTTTTATAATGGATTGGTTGGATCTCTTAGATTGATAATTGACGTTGCTGCTAGTGGATCATTAATGTCAAAACCATTTGATGAAGCATATTCATTAATTGAAGAGATGGCTACTAACAATTTTCAATGGCCCTCTAAAAGGGTAAATCAAAAAAGAGTAGTCAGTATTCATGATTCTGATACTATATCTATGTTAGCTGTACAAATAGCTGTTATATCAAAGAAGAGTGATCAATATGGAATGAATTATTCTCAGACATTACATGTGCTTGAGGAAAATACATTAGGACAAATGATAGAATCGCAATCTTCTTATGAGACCTTAAATACAATAAATAATCGTTCTAATAATCTTTATGCCAATTATTATAATCCTCGTTGAAGAATCATCGAAATTTTAGTTCGAGTAATAATAATTCTAATGCTGCAAACCAGCAATGCGGAAACAACACTGTAAACCCATTAGGAAACTCCAAAAATCAAGGAAATCAAACTTATAAACCTCATTACCCTCCAGGATTTAATAATTTGTAGAGTAAGGAGAACAATTGTTAATGGAACAATTGACATTGAAAATGGGGACTCAATTACAAAGTCAAGAAGCTACAATTAGAAACATGGAAAATCAATTGGGATGTATTGCTACCACACTTAGCAATAGACCTATAAGAACATTGCCTACTATTGTTGAAGCAAATCCTAAAGATTAGAATAAAGAGCAAATTAAGGCCACTCAACTTAGAAGTAGAAAGGATTTAGAAAACAGAGCTAAAAAAGAAGTAGAAGTTGAAGTTGAAAAGGATGAGGTGGAATATGAAAAATCTGGTGAAGATTTTTTTTTTAAGTCAGAATGTCCTATTAAACTAACAAAAATTTCTGTAGAAAGACAATCACCTCTATTTTCTCAAAGATTGAAGCAAAAAATAGAGATAACCAATTTTCAAAATTTTTTGAAATATTGAAGAAATTAACGATAAACGTTCCATTTCTTGAAGCTTTGGAAAAAAATTCCAAGCTATTAAAGTTCATGAAGGGTATACTTAAAAAGAAAAGGTAGTTTGCAGATAATGAGACTGTTGTACTTAGTGAAGAGCCAAAGAAATATGCTCCTGGAAGTTTTACAATTCCAAGTGCTATTGGCGAATGATTTTTTAGAAAATCTTTATGTGATTTAGGAGCCAACATTAATCTTTTACAGTTATCAATTTTTTCAGAAGGTTGGGCTTAGGAGATATTTCACCTATGACTGTAATTTTTCAGTTAGTTGATCATTTGATTTCTATCCTAAAGGAGTTATAGAAGATGTTTTAGTAAAAATTGATAAATTTATCTTTCTTGTGGATTTTATTGTATTAGATATAAAGGAAGATAAAGAAATTCCTATCATTTTAGAATGACCATTCCTGGCCACTGAAAGAGCTTTGATAGATCAGCTGAAAGAAGAACTTATATTTAATATTCCAAAATCAATGAGATACCCTGCAAAAGAGCAAGAGATTGAATGCATCAGAATGGATAATAATGAATATCTTAGCCATGAATATTTCAAAAAGTCATTTGAAAGAGAATTTAAAAAGGAATATATGGAATATCAAGATGAGGATAAAATTCAAGATGAATCTATGGAATTGAGTAAAGAGGATTTGGACTATGGTCAGAAAAAATTTGAAATGTAAGATCCTATAGAATGTAATAATAATTTCATTTCATCTATTGAGAAACCTTTTCAACTACAACTGAAAACATTTCATACACATTTGAAGTATGCATTCTTAAGAGATTTATCTACATTACCTGTTATATTATCCTCAGAATTAACTCATGAGCAACCACAATAGTTGCTGGAAACTTTGAGAAGATATAAAAAAACCTTCGGATGGACATTAGCTGATATTAAAAGAATCAATCCTTCAATTTGTATGCATAGAATTTTATTGGAAGATCAACATGAATCAAGATTTGATTCTCAAAGGAGATTAAATCCTATGATGAAAGAAGTTGTTAAGAAAGAAATTTTAAAATGATTAGATGTTGGAAATATATATATTCTATTTCAAACAGTACTTAGCTAAGTCCAACTCATTGTGTTCTAAATAAAGGAGGAGTGACTGTAGAGATGAATGAGAGTAATGAAATAATACCAACAAGACAAGTCACTGGATGGTAAATTTGCATAGAATAATGAAAATTAAATTATTCCACAAGAAATGATCATTTTCCTTCACCCTTTTTGGACCAAATGTTGGATAAGCTAGTTGGACACAAATATTTTTCTTCTTATAGATGAATATACTAGTTATCATCAAATACCTATAGCCCCATAGGATCAAGAGAAAACAACATTTACTAGTCCCTACATAACAATTGCTTTTCAGCGAATGCCCTTTGGATTATGTACTGTTTCTGCAACATTTCAACGATATATGATGTCAATTTTTAGTAATTTAACTGAAATAGGGATTGAAGTCTTTATGTATGATTTTTTTGTGTTGGAACTTTGTTTTAAATATGTTTAAATCATTTAGAGAAAGATTTTGAATGATGTGAAAAGGCTAATCTTGTATTGAATTGGGAAAAATGTCAATTTATGGTTGCAGGAAGAATTATGCTTAGGCATTAAATTTAAGAAAATGGCATGGAAGTAGATCCTACCAAAAACTTCAAGTTATATTAATTTTTCCTCTACCTAGTAATGTAAAAGGAGTTAAGAGCTTTTTACGATATGATGGATTTTACAGACGATATATTAAAGATTTTTCAAAAATTAGCAAACCTTTATGCAAACCTTGATGCTATAAGACTTAGCTTATTTCCTTTCTCACTGAGAGATAAAGCTAAGATGTGGTTAAATTCTTTAGCATCTGAATCAATCAGAACTTAGGGTGATTTAGCACAAAAATTCATTGCTAAATATTTTGACCATAAAAAACTGCAAAGCTTAGAAATGATATTACATCTTTTAATCAGTTTGAAGGGAAATGTATTTATGAAGCATGGGAACGGTTTAAAGAACTCTTAAGAAAGTGTCCACACCATACTATACCAAATTGGTTAATAATTCAAAGTTTTTATAATGGATTAGTTGGATCTCTTAGAAAAATTATCGATGTCGCTGCTAGTGGTTCATTGATGTCAAAACCATTCCATGAAATTTATGCTTTAATTAAAGAAATGACTACCAATAATTTTTAATTAGCTTCTGAGAGGGTGAATCCTAAGAAAGTAGCCAATATTCATGAAACTGATGCATTTACCATGTTAGCAAATCAAGTTGCTGCAATTTCAAGAAAGTTAGACCAATTTAGAATGAATTTTTCTCAAACAGTTTTCATGATTGAAGAGAATTCATTAAGCCGAATGGTAGATTCTCAAGCATCATTAGAAACTTTGAATACCATAAATAATAAATAGAATAACCCATATTCGAATTATTATAACCCAGGTTGGAAGAACAATCCCAACTTTAACTGGAAAAATAATTCGGGTGGTAATAATCAGCAATGGGGTAACAACCAAGTAAACCCATTAGGAAACTCGAACAACGAAGGTAATAATAATTATAGATCTACTTATCCTCCAGGTTTCAACAGTAATACACAATTTAAGGAGAAGAAGTTGTATATAGAAGAATTGGTGTTACAAATGAGAAATCAATTACAAAGTCAAGGTGCTACACTTAGAAATTTTGAGAATCAACTTGGAAAAATTGTAAATTTATCAAATAATAGATCCCAAGGAACACTTCCTAAAAATACTGAATCAAATCCAAAAGACCATAATAAAGAGCAAGTAAAAGCTGTTCAACTTAGCAGCGGAAGAGTGTTGGAAGGTAGTGTTCACAAATAAATTGAGGAATCAAAAGAGGATGCTACAAAAGATTCTGAAAGACCGATTTCTCCGTTGAAAATTGATTTGGAAAATAACCACCTCCATTTCCTCAGAGACTTAATCAGTAGAAGTTGGATAAACAAATTTTAAAATTTTTAAAAATATTTAAGAAGGTTACAATTAATATTTTGAAGCCTTAGAACAAATGTCGAGCTATTTAATGTTTATGGAGGATATTCTCAACAGAAAAAGGAAGTTTGAAGATATTGAAACTATTGCACTTAATGAGGAGTGCAGTGCGATAATTCAGAAAAAGCTTACTAAAAAGCTTAAAATTCCTGGCAGCTTTACAATTTCATGTGCAATAGGAGACAGATTTTATGGGAAAGTTTTATGTGATTTAGGTGCAAGCATTAAGCTTATGCTATTATCAATATTTAAAATATTGGGATTAAGAGAAATAACCCCTACTACTGTAACTTTGTAGTTACCAAATCATTTGATAACATACCCTAAAGGAGTTATAGAAGATGTCCTAGTGAAAGTGGATCAATTTAACTTTCTTGTTAATTTCATTATGCTAGATATGGAGGAAGATAAAGAGATACCTATCATTTTGGGAAGACCTTTCTTAGCCACAGGAAGAGCAATGATAGATGTGAAGAAAGGAGAAACAAACAATGCGCGTTAATAATCAAACTGGTACTTTTAACATTTCAAGATCAATGAAATACCCTGCAAAAGGTAAAGATGATGAATGTATTAGAATGGATATTATAAGATATCCAAGTGAATGTCATTTCAAAATGACTTATGAAAAAAAGTCTGAAGTACAAGATTTGGAACACGAGCAAGAAGAGGAATTAAATCAATGTGAAGATCTTTTTAAGGAAGATTCAAACTATGTTCGTGGAAGTTTTAAAATTTTGGACATGATATACAAAGATAAATCATTTTGTCCATCTATTAAAAAACCTCCAGAACTTTAGTTGAAGTTAATTGCTAAGCATTTAAAATATACCTTTTTAGGAGATTCCTCTACTTTACCAGTTATAATTTCCTCAAAATTAATAATGGAAGAAGAAGAAAGTTTGATGAAAATTCTGAAAAATTTTAAGAAAGCCTTTGGATGGACAATTGCTGATATTAAAAGAATCAGTCCTTCAATTTGTATGCATAGAACTCATATGGAAGAGAACTGCAAACCCAGGGCTGATCCTCAAAGGAGACTGAATCCTATTATGAATAAAGTTGTGAAGAAAGAAATTTTAAAATGGTTAGATGCTGGAATTATCTACCCTATTTCAGATAGTGCATGGGTTAGTCCAATCACTGAAAAGAAAGGAGTAACTGTAACTGTGAATGAACATAATGAGTTAATAACCACTAGACAAGTTACAGGGTGGTGAATATGCGTTGATTATAGAAAATTAAATCTTGTCACTAAGAAAGATCATTTTTCATTACACTTTTTAGATCAAATGTTGGATAGATTAGTTGGGCATAAATACTTTTATTTTCTAGATGGATATTCTGGTTATCACCAAATTCAAATATCTCCTGAAGATCAAGAGAAAACAAATTTTATCAGCCCTAACGGTACTTTTGATTTTAGAAGATTGCCCTTCAGTTTATGTAATGCTCCTACTACATTTTAAAGATGTATGACGACAATTTTTTATTATTTAATTGAAAAAGGGATTGAAGAATTCATGGATGACTTTTCAGTGTTTGGAACTTCATTTCTGAAGTTTTTAAGTGTTGTGAAGAAACAAATTTAGTCTTTAATTGGGAAAAATGTCAATTTATGGTAGTAGGAGAAATTGTATTTGGTCATTAAATATCAGAAAATGGTATGGAAATAGATCCTGCTAAAATTCAAGCGATCGTGAATTTACCTTATCCAACCAATGTAAGGGAAATTAGGAGTTTTTTAGGACATTTTGGATTCTATAGGCGATATATTAAATAATTTTCAAAGATCGCTAAGCCTTTATGTCATTTACTGGAGAAAGATGCAATTTTCAATTTTGATGAGGAATGCTTAAAAGCTTTTAAGTTATTAAAGGATAAATTAATCACTGCACCAATTATAGTTTCACCAGACTGGGGAAAACCTTTTGAATTGATATGTGATGCTAGTGATAATGTTATTGGAGCTGTTTTAGGACAAAAATATGATACAATTTTTAAAATTATTTACTATGCTAGAAGAACTCTTAATGAAACTCAAATTAATTATACAACTACTGAGAAAGAGTTATTAGCAATAGAATTTGCTTTTGATAAATTTAGATCATATTTGATTGGAACTCATTGTGTAGTACACACGGATCATTCTGCTATTAAGTATTTAATGAAAAAGAAGGATGCTAAACCTAGACTTATAAGATGGATTCTTCTTTTGCAAGAATTTGATTTTGAAATAGTAGATCGGAAGGAGATTGAAAATCAAATTACTGATCATTTGTCCAGGCTTGAGCTAGAAAAACCACTATGTTTTAAAAATTAAATTATTGAACATTTTCCAGATGAAAAATTGTTCACTATTAATGAGTGCCATGTTCCGTGGTATACCGACATTGTAAACTTTATTCTTCGTGAGATTATACCATATGGAATGACATACCAACAGAAGAGGAAATTTATTTCTAAAGCTAAGACTTATTTTTGGGATGACCCATTTTTATATATACAAGGAAAGGATATGTTTATTCAAAGATATGTACCATTAGAAGAAACTTATGAGATTATCCAAAAATATCGTAATTCTGATTTTGGGGCACATTTTGGAGTTGATAAACAACATACAAAATTTTACAATTTAGATTCTATTGGCCTACAAATTTTAGAGTTGTTAATACTTATATCAGAACTTGTGATCGTTTTCAAAGGGTAGGCAATATTTCTAGAAGAAAAGAGATGCCCCTCAATTATATGCTAGAAGTTAAAATATTTGATATTTCTGGATTAGATTTCATGGGACCACTTATACCATCGTTTAGAAATTTATATATTCTGTTAGTAGTGGACTATATATCCAAATGGATAGAAGTTGTTTCTTTACCTCGATGTGATGTTAAAAGTGTTGCATAATTTTCAAAAATAAAAATATTTTGTAGATTTGGGATACCGAGAGTTATCATTACTAATGGGGGAAGTCATTTCAAAAATGCCATAATGGAAAAGTTATTAAAGAGATATCATATAAATTATAGGATTGCTGTTGTTTATCATCCTCAGACAAGTGGTTTAGTTGAATTATCCAATAAGGAAATTAAAAGAAATATGGAAAAATTTGTGAATCCAACAAAAATGGATTGGTCAGTCAAACTTGACTATGCATTGTGGGCTTTTAGGACTGCATACAGAACTCCTATAGGAATTTCCTCATATCAGCTAATATTTGGAAAAGCTTGTCACTTACCAGTTGAACTTGAGCATAAAGCATATTGGGCGATTAAAGAGTTCAATTATCATTTAAAAGTTGCTGGTGAGAAAAGATTGTTACAATTAAATGAGCTTGAAGAGATAAGGAATTAAAGATCCTGGTGAGAAAAGATTATTACAATTAAATGAGCTTGAAGAGATAAGGAATGAATCTTATAAAAGTGCTAAGATTTACAAAGAAAAGATGAAGATGTGGAATAATCTAAGGATTCTTACTAAAAAATTTCAGTCAGGGCAACAAATTTTGGTGAAATGTCTATAAGCATGGAATGTCTATATGCATGGAGAATCAAAATACACCTCATAATAATTGATTTTTTAAAAATCAAATATGCATCAAATGGACACAAAGTTTAATCTGCATTGTTCTCCTCTATTCACTGAGCAAGAGGGTATTTTTATATTATTTTTGTGATTTTTCTATATCAAGATATGGATTTTTGAAGTTAAGAGACATTTTTTGAATTTTATAATTCCCAATTTATCTATTTAAACGTGCGACACCACATTATATTAGGCAGCTCCGAAACTCCATGCGGCGGGCTCCCGTTGGGTGTTGCCATCCACTTCAGCACAGACTCGGTCTGCTGTTTATGTCCCGAAGTGCTGTCCGGCTTCATCTCGACCGTCTATCTAATACACGCTTGATCAAATGACACTCTGTCATCGTCCTCGATAGCCTAGCCCGAGAACTGTCCATCTTCTAAGCTTAATATCTCCCTTATTTCTCGACCAAATTAAGTGAAGTTTTTTTTTTAAATGCTCGTCTAGACTAGACAACATATCCATATGGTTAAAATGCCATGAAATTGAGCCCAAGCAAATGGAGAGTTAAAAGAAGCTCGGGAGGAGAAGAAGTTCAATACCTTGGCTCTGAGAAGGAAAGCTTCAAATAGAGATGCTCGACACATTTGTTGAGGCCCAAGGAAGCTAATAATTGAGCCTCTTACTGTGGTGTAAGGTCTAGGTATGAATTCAACCAAGCTCGATTTCAGGTGTTGCTCTAGAGCTATGTTAAGGGCTCTTCTAGAGGGGAATTAGATGGGGCTTTGTATTCTCTCAGTGTTGTGAAGGTGTAGGCACAAGTAATTGAAGATTTGTGGACTGTGGATGTGTAATGAGCTCTGTCCTGGTTTTTGGCATAATTTTAAGCTCAAAATTGTGCTTCCACAGAGGGAATCAGTGGGGGAGAATGGTTGGATTGTACTGAGGAGGTCTCAAAGAAGCTCTGTGAGTGATTTGGGAGGCTTTCTCTGAGAAAATTTTAGCACTCCTTCCATGGCCGTCAAGATGAGCTTTTTATAAAAGCTCATCAGGAGGTGACCATCGGTTTTGCCTTCTCCAGCGACTAGGTCGACTGGCCATGGCAGAGGGAGGTGGCTTGGAGCTCAGGGAACGTAGGAGAATATGTCACAACAATTTATTGAGCTTGGGTTTAGTTTTAGCCATTGTTCCATGACTTAGCTTAGGTGGTTAGGTGAGTTTTGGTTCAGTCTTAGGGTCCAACTAATGGTTGTGGAGTCATTAATTTGATGGCTTTAGGGTGGTTAGGCTACATTTAGTGCATGGGTCCAAGCGGGTGCAAATGACCAAAACTTGGGTTTGGGTTAGGCTAGCCATGTCCTTGAGCTCAATTGATTGATGAATGATGTAGATGATTGTAATGAACATTTTTTGTGAAGGAATAAATGGAATTTGAGTTCAATTGGAGCAATTTGAAGGAATTTGAAAATTGGTCATTCTAGGCATGTTGGGCTAACCTTGGGTTTAGATTGGGCTAGGCTTGGGCTAAGTCAAAATAGATTGTTGAAAATGGTCAATAGGAATTCCATGAAGAGTTCTCAACATGAATTGGGTGCCAATTTTTGGATTAAGGCAATCAATTTGGTGAAATTTGGGGACATAGCCAATTTGGGCCAATTTGGAGATTTTGGGCTTAAGTTGAAATTATATGAAATTGAGTCTTCACCAAGGCCAATTTATGGTCAATGTTGATGTGTAGGAAAGTTTTAAAGAGATTTCAACATAAACCATGGCCAATTGAGGAGGCTATGGATTTAATTTGGTCAGATTAGATCATGCGTCCAAAATTGGGGGTTTGACGTAAATCAAAGTTGGGCTGAAAGCATGGGTCAATTGCCCTAGCTCTAGACCAACACCCAAGGTCAACCCTAAGGTCAAATAGCCCTATAAGAACTCTACTTAAGCTCCATTGTAGTGACCCCACCTACTAAGTGCTAGAGGTTAGGACCAATATATGGAACTTCAAGTTGAGTAAAGAAGAGTTTAGAATTTCTAATGGTGAGGGTGCTTTTTTCTAGTTCTCTAAGAATGGTCAATTAGAAAGTCCTATGGCTAGACCCTAGGCTACTAAAGAGAAAGACTAGACCTAAACCAAAAGTGAGGTCAACAAATGGTCCCCTAAAAAGTGTGGTGTACCGGACAAGCACACCGTGTATATTGGCATTGACCGACAAGATCAACAAAACCAATACAGACTCCCAAGACAACAGATCTAGAAGAAATGTGTAGAGTTGTGTGTGCTATTTGTTTCCACTGGGGAATTAGTAGGTAAGTATTTTGATTGAAATCAAGAGGTAAGAAGTCTTGCTGGGGATTGGAGAGTGGGTTTAATGTTGTCAAATTTCAAGTGTTTTTAGAGGATGGGAATCATCATGTAAGTGCTGATCCTGAAGTGAGAATTTGAGATTTAAGTATCAACTTCAGAAGAGAGTTGGAAGTTTGGAACCAACCCTAAATAATAAGAATCATAATTTTGGCACTGATTATAAAGTGAGGATTCAAAATTTAGGTAACGTTTTTAAGAGAGAGAGTGGCAGTTATGGACCGACCTTAAAAGGAGGAAATCAAAAGTTAGGGACTGATTTTAAAGTAATCATTTAAATTTTAAGTATTGTTTCAAAAGAAAGTGTCAGAAGGTAAGGACCGACCTCAAAAGAAGTGAATTAGAATTTAAGGACAGATTTGAAATGAGAATTGACTTGTAAGGCTCAATCTCATGAGAGAGCGTCGAAAGGTAAGAACCATCCTTAAAAGGTAGTGAATCAGAAAATAGTGACTGATTCAAAGATGAGAATTGACATGTAAGGGTCAATCTCAAGAGAGAGTGACGAAAGGTAAAGACAAACCTCGAAAGGGTTGAATCAGAAGATAGTGACTGATTTGAAATGAGAATTGACAGGTAAGGGTCAATCTCAAGAGAGAGCATCAGAAGGTATGGGCTGACCTCGAAGGTAATGAATCAAAAGGTAGTGGCTGATTCTAAGATGAGAATTAACAGGTAAGGGTCAATCTCAAGAGAGAGCGTCAAAAGGTAAGGACTGACCTCAAAAGGAGTGAATCAGAAGGTAGTGACTAATTTGAAGATGAGAATTGATAGTTAAGGGTCAATCTCAAAAAGAGAGCATCAGAAAGTAAGGACCGACCTCAAAAGGGTTGAATCAGAAGGTAGTGACTGATTTTTAGATGATAATTGACAAGTGAGGGTCAATCTTGAAGAGAGAGAGCTTTGAAAAGTAATGATCGACCTTGAAAGGGGTGAATCAGAAGATAGTGACTGATTTGAAATGAGAATTGAAATGTAATGGTTAATCTCGAAGAGAGAGAGCGTCGAATGGTAAGAAACAATCTCAAAAATGGGTGAATCAGAAGGTAGTGACTGATTCAAAATGAGAATTGACAGGTAAGGGTCAATCTCAAGAGAGACCATCGGAAGGTAAAGACTGACCTTGAGCGGGGTGAATCAGAAGGTAGTGACTGATTTTAAATGAGAATTGACAGTTAAGGGTCAATCTCAAGAGATAACGTCAGAAGGTAAGAACCAATCTCGAAGGTAATGAATCAGAAGGCAGCGGTTGATTATAAGATGAGAATTAACAGGTAAGGGTCAATCTCAAGAGAGAGCATCAAAAGGTAAAGACCTACCCTGAAGGTAATGAATTAGAAGGTAGGGACCAATTCTAAATGAGAATTAATATTTCTAAATAGTTTGTGGTGTTGAATTAATGATATGTGGCATGTGAAGAGGTTGAAATTTTTTGAGGAAGATATGCAGAATTTTGTGTGATTTTGTGCAGAATGTGCAACTCCGTGGTGATGCAAAAAGTTAATGCAGGCAAGGATAATTGTGTTGCGCGAGCAAACAGTAAGAAAATCTGAAATCAAGAGAATCCACTCAACAAATTTATTTTTTTTTCTTGTTGTTTTTATCACATTTAATTTTCAAAAATATGTTTTTCAAATTTTAATTTTAGTTTGTTGATTTTTCAAAAGAGACCTTTTTTTTAATTTAAATTTATCATAGTTTATATTCTTCTCATCATTTTTTCATTTGAATGTTTCTTTTTTATCATTAAATGTTTGTTGTTTTGTTCTTAGTTCATTGTAGTTGTGAACCTAAGCATGGTTCAATGGTTTTTATCCATCGCACCGAGAAGGGAAATTGAACAATCAGACAAATTTTCTGAAAGGAATTTCGTTAATCTGCTTCAGTAAAATGTTACAGATGAAAAGTAGGCCAATGCCTAAAAAAGAGTATAATATGCAAACTGCATGAAGGTACATTCGGAATGTGTCATGTCAAGCACATATCATGGATTGATCATGTCTGATACATATCATATATGTAATGTAGTGGAGAAGAAAGAGAAACCCTCTAAATATATGTCCCCTTGTGTAGTGAGCTCATGATCAAGCTGACCTTCTGAGCCACATTCCAGGACAAGAGTTCCCTTCACGTGCACCTAGGGGTGCAACCTTCTCATAGCTCATATGGCAGTTGTTCTTTGAGTTTAGGATCTGGCTGAAATCCAAACGTTATTTTGTTGTTGTCTATCCGTCGGAAGTCACAGACACCTTACGAAATTGTACCCCAGGAATGCACTGCTTAGCGACGTCTGCACCGTTGCCTTTTAGAACAAGCATTGAACCTACTGGCAAGGGATTCTCTACAGATCCTTGGAACTCGCCGGGGTTGATGGCATCAATTTCCTTCCCAAAGAGAATATTGCTTTCACTCATGAATGAGACTGTGCAAAAGAGACTTACAAAATCATGATGATCAATGTGAGGAGTTATGCAGTCTCCCTTGTCATATATGTTAATGATGCAACTATTTGGAATACAGTCGACTGGCAGAATGTTCCATCGAACCTTTCATTTAATCATCCATTTGATCATCGAGGGCAGTAGATCCACTTGATTGTACCTGAGAATCCCGGGAGCTTGTCTTTCAAGAAATTGTAGCAGCATCCACATTGTATTGCAATCCTTCCCTTTCCTCTCATCAATTTCCTTGGCTTAGAGTAGGTACTTTTCATGAGCAAGTCTGCTCGACCTCTGTCCCTTAAGTCAAAGATACAATTCAGAATGCTTTTTTCATCTTTATTCTGAAAAGACGCTGATATACAATTCCAGTCCTTCTAATATATTGATGAGTTCTCCACGAACTTCTTCGTAGAGCTCAAAGCTTCTTTTGTTGACTTTGCAGATTTTATAATACTCTGTTGCGCTGAGGACGGGCGGCTGTTGCGGACATTCTCTCATTTTATTGTTGATAGTAATCCAGACTGGTGTCAGCGTTACCTCTAACGGGATGTATGACTCGACATCCATTGGAACATACGGCTCAGTATACCGTGGATCATATTGTTCTATACCCATTAAGACGTATGCCCCCTCCATCTGATAATGGCTGGTCTGAGATTGATCTTCATTAGAAGCATGTTCTTCAAGAGTGCTGAAATGCTTCAAGTACAGGACATTACAGTCCGGACATTCGACAAAAGCTCTTATAGCTGACACTTGTGGAGGTATTTCAACGTTGCAAGTAAGGAAACCAGCGCAAAGGTCATCCAAGTCTCGCGGTACTTCTGGTTCTTGAACATACCCAGGCTCCTCATCTGTGGTGGGTAGGCTGGAAGAAGTTTCCTTCATATCCGAATTATAAATGTGTCCCTCTAGAATGGGGACGAGTTGGTTTTCTATTTGTTGTTGACGTCTCTTTTCTTCTCTCAAGAGAGCTCTGTGCTTACAACGGTTGACATTTCTCTATTGAATCCTCTGTAGCAAAGCGAACGGTATCTTACCATTGTTAGCAAGAACCAAGTTTCTAGCCGGAGTGGCTACCATGGATGGTAGATAGCTGAATCCTTCCTTGGGATCGTGTTATCTTACCACCTCTTTCCCCTTCAGCAAGGGATTATTTTTGCATCTAAATTTCAGAAGTGAGGGCAGTTCTTCCTTTTCTTGTCTGCTGACTACATCCATTAGAGGACCTTCGTAGCCCATGTCGATTACATTGAACTCTATGTCGAAGTCAATAATGCCACCTTGTGGTGCCATCTTTTCATTAAGCGGGAGGTTCAAGTCATCCTTGAAGGAAAAGATCAGCTACTGACCTAACATTTTTCTGCAGACGACAGAAAAAATATCAGTCAATTGAAACTTAGCATAAACAGGAACAAAAAAGAGTTTTTTAGTTAGAGGAAATTATAATTTATTTTGGTGAAGAAGTTATTCATTTATGTATTTATTTTGTTTAATTTAGTAGAATATTAAATTTAAACTTAAAGGTAGAAAAGAGAATTGCAGTGTGTAATTTTCCAACTTCTTCATTAAATTGAGATTATTTACAATATTTTTGGACCCGATCATAGACTTTTGGCCACATAGATATCCCCCAGAACAATCAAAATTTTACAATTTTCAAATCAAGCGGTGATAAGCAACATCAGGTTGCGTAGTAAATTTTCAGGTATCGTCTGTTGATTGGCAACATGGGTCTTTCACGCCGAAAATCTACTAATTGGTAGGATCCTCCTGTGCAGACCTTTTCAATGAAAAATGGTCTCTCCCAAGTTGGTTTGAATTTTCCATCTATCTTGCGGCGTGCAGGAATAGGCCTTTTGAGTACAAGGACGAGGTCACCAACTTTAAATGTCTTTAGGCGAACCAATTTGTTGTGAGCTTGCACCATCTTTGCTTGATAAAGCTCCAAATGTTGTTGTGCTTGAAGTTGTTTTCCTTCAAGATTCTTTATTTCTTCAAGTCTGAGCTTTGCACTTTTCTCTATTGTAAGTTGATTGGCGACTGCGACTCTGCGAGACGGCACCTGAATTTCTAGTGGTAATACGGCTTCGGACCCGTACACTAGCATGTAGGGTGTACACTGAGTGGGAGTCCTAAATGTTGTCTGGTAGGCCCACAAAGCTTCTAGAAATTTTTTGTGTCAATCTCTTTTCTTTTCTTCTAGTGTTTTCTTTAAAATATGTACCAATGTCTTATTGAAGGCCTCAGCTAATCCATTTGCTCTGGGATAGTAAATTGTAGAGTATCTCTAATCTATTTCATCTCATTTGACGAAGTTGTTGATTTTTATACTTTTGAATGTCATCCCGTTGTCGGAGATTACTTTGTGCGGTACACTAAAACGGTAGATGATTTGGCTTTTAAAGAATTGGAGGACATGTTGTGATGTAATCTCTTGTAGCGGTACTACCTCTGCCTATTTGGAGAAGTAGTCTGTAGCGACAAGAATAAATTTGTGTCCTTTAGAAGATGGAGGGTCTATCAGACCTATTATGTCCGTGTCACAACACTCAAATGGCCATGAAGCAACAGTTTGTTGTAGCATATTCGGAGGTTGGTGCAAGACCACCTCATGCACTTGGCACTGGTGAAATTTATTTGCTATCTCCATGCAGTCGGACATCATTGCTGGCCAATATTATCTGAGTCTTTTGATCTTCATTTTCATCTTTGGCACTGACTGGTGAGTGCCACTCAATCTGGCATGTACTTCTTTGACAATATTTTGTGCCTCAGCTCTGCTTAAGCACCGTAGCCATATATGATCGAACGATCTTCTGTAGAGGATATCACCTACTAAAGCATATGACGTAGCCATTTTTGTGATGTGATGTGCTTCATACTTGTCTTCTGGTAGCTTTCCAGTATGCAAATATTCTATTAATGGCTTGTGCCAATCTTCGTTGATATTCGTAACTGTAATCGTTGTTTCCTCTTTTTTGAGCTTGTTTAGAGTGTTGAGGTTGATTTAAGACAGAACTTGTCTTCCTTGTAATGTGATTTCAGTGGAATCCTCCGAGGGACATGCCTATTCTTTAGCGAGCTTTACTTGTGCATCAGCAAGGGCATTTTCTCCTTGAGGAATCCAATAGAAAGTCACATAGGGGATTTGCTCCAGTAGCTTCATCGGGTATCGGTGATATTCTACTAGCCTTGGTTTCAAAATTTTGTATTGTCAGGCAACTTGTTGGATGATAAGTTGAGAGTCGCCACAGATTGCAATATCTATTATGTCCATTGAAATTGCCAACTCCAACGCTTTGATTAAGGCTTCGTATTCTGCTTCGTTGTTGGTGCACGACTCTGTCAGGTGACATGAGAACCTCAACATACCTTTATCTGGCATGATAAAGATCAAACTGATACCAGCTTTTCCTGGTATAACTGTACCTGAGCCATTGTCTTTTCTAGCTGATTAAGCACCGTTGAAGTATATTTCTCAGTATTGTGTAGTAGAGAATTCCATTTGTAGTACTTGTTCATCTGGTAGTTCATCGTCGAGAGGGGACCCAGCTGACAGTGGGTGTGTTGTGAGAAAGTATGTTATAATATGTCCCTTGATAGCACGGAGGGGAATAAAAGTTATATTAAATTGCAATAAAATCATTGACCATCTTGCTAGAAGTCTGGAAAGTGTTGCTTGGGTCATCAAATATTGTAACAAATTAACTTTTGAGATTAGGGTAATTTTATGAGAGAGCATGTAATGTCTAAGCTTTTGAGCAACAAAAATTAGTGTTAGACAATGCTTCACAATATGTGGATACCTCATCTCCATCTGTATTAGACGACAACTTAAGTAGTAGAGTGTGTTTTCCTTACCCTCATCGTTGACTTGGGCTAAGAGGGCTCCAAGAGAGTCCTCTAAGGCCACGTTAAAAAGTATCAAAGGTTTCCCTAGGATAGGGACTACCAAGAAAGGAGGTGCCATTAAATATTATTTAACACTCTTGAAGGCCCGCTGGCATTTATCTTCTCAAATAAATTTGGCGTCATTTTTTATTAATGTCGTGAAGGGCTGACACCTACCTGAGATATTAGAGATAAAGCATCTCAAATATGCCAAATTCACCTGGAAGGAACGTAGTTGTTTTAAAGTTTTAAGAGGAGGCATTTCCAAGATGGATTTAATCTTATCCGGGTCGATCTCGATTCCCCGATGACGGACAATGAATCCTAGAAATTTCCCAGAGGTAACGCCAAAGGCGCACTTTAAGGAATTCATTTTAAGTTCATATTATTGTAACCATTCAAACACAATCCTCAAATCGTATAAATGGTTTATTTTTTGTTTACTTTTGATGACCAAATCATCCAGCATTCTACTTGATTGTGAAAGAGGTCGTCAAAAATCTTTATCATTGCTCGTTTGGTATGTAACTCTACTGTTCTTTAACCCAAACGGCATTACTGTGTAACAAAAAATTCCAATCGGTGTTCTGAAGGCTGTAAGTATTGCATCCTTGGGAGCCATCTTGATTTGCTTATACCCCGATGACCCATCCATGAAGGAGAAAAATTTGTGTGTAGAAGTGATATCCACCATCATTTCTGGTATTGGTAGCAGAAACTCATCTTTAGGACAAGCTTTATTTAGATCTCTGAAATCAACGCAAACGTGTATCTCTCTATTTTTCTTATTGACTGGAATAATGTTAGCTAACCATGTGCGGTACTGTTCTTCCCACACAAAGTTAGCATCTATTAATTTCTTCACCTCGGCTTTGACTTGTTGTTCTACTTCGAGGCGCATTCATTTGGGGGATTTTTTTACAAGATTCATATCTTTTTCCACCCCAAGTTTATGAACTGCTACTTCTGCTGACAGTCCTGGCATTTCCTCATAACTCCAGGCGAAGCAATCTTTGAATTTAGTTAACAGTTTGATCAATTCTAAAGATTCTTCATCATTGAGTAAAGAACTTATAAAGGTAGGTCGGGGTTGTTCTTCAGTCCAGAGGTTAATTTCCTTTAACTCGTCGATAGTTGACTTGATTTCCTTCTCAAATTATGGTGGAGCATCTTCTATTGGTTTATCATTAGAGTCATCCTCTATATCGAGGCAATCGTCTCCTGATTTACTAGTAACAACCATGCAAAATTCTGAATCATCGACTGGTCCCACTATATCAAATTTGAGACCCTCTTTTGAGTCTGGAGTTTGACGTTTAACACTCCATAATTTTTTAAAAAGTTGTAGTTTATCTTTCGGCATTTGTTTTGGCAAATGTCCCAGTTGAATTAACTTTTGTACATAAGGTGAAAAGTAACCAAAAGGCAATTTCATTAATTTGTTAGGATCATCATTCAAATTTACATGATTTTCAAGATTAGTAGAGCTAGAAGCACGGTAAATATTGATCGGCTTTGAACCAACACTACTAACTTCCTTGACCTCTAAACTCTCGACCTTTTGAGGGAGGATCGGAGTAAGGGTCATAGTATTCACATAGGGGTTTATCCGATCATACATTGTTTCATATTCACTTTTCTTTGTATCTTCTAAGGATATCTCGTACTAAGGTTTCTTATATTTTATCATCATTATTTCATCTTCAGAACAATCTTCATCACCAATGTTGATGGTTGGCCTAGTCTGTTTAATAATTAAATTGATTCTTCCTCGTCCACGTCACGGACCTCGACCTCGGGTGCGCGAACCAAAAGAAGCTCCACCAATTTGATGTAGAAGGGTGGCGAAAGATCGTTGAAGCGGAGTTGAATGGCCTCCTTTTTGTGATTTTTCTGAATCTTCATTTTTGTTTGTCTTAATCTTGTGAGAGAAGAAAGTTTTCTTTAGTGGCGCGTAGTAGGCAGCATCTTCATGAATACCAACTTTATGAATTGAAAACAGTTGTAGATCTCATTTGATGCAGTATTCTTGTCCTTCTTTACAGTATTTGATGCACTGATGTAGAGATGATATAACCATGTTGTGTTCATGAATTCACGGTCGACTAAGTTGAGCGTTAAAAGAGGTCTCGGGGTCAATGATATGAAATTTAGTGGTTGTTGCTAGTTCTCTGACCTTCATAAGCAATGTAATTGACATAAGGGGACTTCAACCCTTTTGGTTGAATCCTCTTAGCATCATTTTATAGGTCGTAAGCTCTTGGGCTTCGATGTCCAAATAGGTCAATGTATGTAGGTTCGTCAAGTTGAGAGATGCTCTTGGATCTACCAGAACTCTGGATAATACGAATCTGCCAATGTTGACAGAGATGTAGAGTAGTCGATTGTGGTATGTGGTACTGAGCAGCAAATCTTTATCGGTGAAGTTTACCCCTGACTGTTCTTTCAAAGAGAAAACGTCATCCGAGGATGTGCTGGCCAACTGAGCTAAGCAAATCTTTGGATCGAGAAAAGGTGTGACCAGAGCATCTCTCATCTTCTTTGATAGGATCAGAGCATCGTAGATGCTTAATCGTGTCGACAACTTCCTAAGATGAGCTACCATGTTGTAATTCAATTTGCATGGTCCTCCAATTTTCTCTTCGTTATGTGTTTCTTCCACTGGTGGAGGTGGAGGTAGTTCTTCTCGAGTTACTATATGTTTTCCTTTATTTGTAGGAGTTATTCTTAGGGGTAATACTTTCTCACTACTTAAGTTTATTTTCTTAATTTCTTCTTCTTGAGGTATCATTATTGAATCTTCTGGTGTTTCTTCTTTGTCGGAAAGATCTAAGTTGATA
Source organism: Phalaenopsis hybrid cultivar (assembly GCA_002079205.1). NCBI lineage: Eukaryota > Viridiplantae > Streptophyta > Magnoliopsida > Asparagales > Orchidaceae > Phalaenopsis > Phalaenopsis hybrid cultivar. The sequence goes on from JXCR01131565.1 coordinate 31,017, forward strand.
GAAAGCGGTGCACTGTGGTTCTTGAGGATTGGCTCCTCACTTCTGGTTCTGTCATAGTTGTTATCATTGATGTCTTCTTTGGTATTGTTAATGAGTTTGTCACACTCAAGTACTATTTGAGGATCATTCTGAGAATCAAGATCAAAGTTAGGTTAGTCATAATCATTTTACGTCATCACTAGAAACAGTTAAAATGTAGCTGAAATCATGATCATTATATTCATAAGACCCCTGAAGAGGAAAAAGATAATCATACAAAGTCAAGGGTTCGAGGATTTTCTTTCTTGAATCCGAGATTACCAATCTAGTAGAGGAAGCCCCTATCCTACCTCACGTGCTATCAATCATCGTGATGGCGTTCTTCTTTTTCTTTGATTTTGATGACGACGGCTCTAGAGGTGAATGATTCATCTCGGGCCTAGCAGGCTGAAGAATCTAAGCGGTAGTTTGCTTTGAATCGTTCTGGATTTGATTTAACATCTTCTTGGATGATTTGCTCCAAATTGTATCTCATCCATCTTTTCCGGAATATGCAAAAGATTGTTTTTATGTAACCTGAATTTTATTTAGGACCCTCTTAAGTTTGTTTTAAGTTGTACTCCATCCATCTTCTCCAGTGTACGGATCAATCAGAGAGATTGGCTCAGTCGAAATCATGTTATATTTCCTTCTTTGAGATTTTTCTCAAGCCAGTCCTTAAAGATGAAACATTCTTCTATAGTGTGCCCCAACAATCTGTGATATGGGCTGTGACCAAAAGAAAATATGTTGAGATTTTCATACCTATTTTATACTATTTTTTATGATCTTTCACTTTAAATAAAGATACTTTTGATGTTTTGTTGCAGGAATGATGAATTAAGGTCATTGGAGCAAAACGATTCAAAAATGAGCAAATTTGGAGCAAAAAGGACCAAAATGTGAAGAATTGAACTAGTGCGCCGACGGCGAGCCCAACAACATTGACAGTGAGATTTTCTCATGACTCCAAAATAAATTCACTTAGAAGGCCCGCCGCCAACGCCCTCGAGGCCGCCGACGGCAAGCTCGGCGGTTATGTCCAATTAGGCATTGGACAAGGATGAATTTTGGTGGGGTGCTTAGGCAACTCTTAGGAAAGCTCATGCACATCTTTAAATAGAAGACTTTAGCCAAAAATAGAAGAGGGGAGACTCCAAATTCAAGTGTAAAAAAGTGCAGAGATTCTAAATTGTGAGGAATTCTTCGAAAGATCGTAAGAGTGGAGGGTAAGTGAGAGATTTCTTCCTCCTTGCCTCTTCGAAGAGGAACTCTTTGTGCTGCAAAGAAAGGAAGAGATTCATAGGAACTTCGAGGAGTTTTCTTGGAGAGAAATTAGCGATATGTTTATTTATGTTGTATTTTGTATGACTTTGCTTTTATATATGAATTCCGAGTTTTTTTGTGTTTTCCCCATGAGATCTGAGTAGTTTTCNAAACCGATCTCATATCAACTATAGTTTAGATGATCTTTTGAAAAAAAAAAATTTATGTCAAATTCATAAATTCAATTTTCATTTATGAATGTTGCCATCTCACAAACCCTAAAATTATCATTTTTTTCAAAGAACAAACCGCTGATCCAAATTACATTCCATAAGTTTTATAATCTTCATAGTGTCACAAGAGGAGCATGTGAACTAGTTTGGCAGTCATCAAACACTGTCATTACGTAAAATTATTCACATAAAGTTCTCGTGCATAAAAAATGGTACCACATTAGAATATTTGAAAGAGTCTTTATTTTTTAAAATGAACATCATCATTGTGTCCATATCATTGGAACCTTTTGAATTAGCCTCTCTTCATTTGAATACAGCTCTTTTTGGAGGTCTATTAAGTCGACGATAATCATAAGAGAGAAAAATAATATTTTCAATAATAAAATGAAATTTTAGCCATGATTTCCTCAAAATGGCCACAATTTCTTGATGGGTAATGTAATGATTTTACTGGTTTTGTGTTTTAAAGTAAGTTTTTTTTTTATATTAGTGGTTATTGTTTTGTGCGTTTTGGTTGTTGTGGTTTGAGTATTGATGCTGATGGTGTTGAAGGACGACAACTATATGTTTTGATTTTCTTTTGTATGAATTCTATATTTGTTAATGTTCTATTCTTTTGTAGGTTGCATTGATTTTTGTGGTTTCAAAGGTTAAGATTAGTATGTACACAGCTATATATTATGTTATTTTTAAAAATCTTTTGTGAAAAGTACATACATATTACACAATATTGAGTATTTACATATCTAACACATATATCTTGATATCTATGTTTTTAACCAATCTATATTCCTAATACTTTAGCTTCATAAATTTATACATAAAAAAAGGAAATTCATTTTTTAAAAGGTAATTGATGTGTGGGAGAATTTCTGTGGCGGTAGAGTAATGAATTATTGTCTTAGCGTTGTACGAAAATCCGTCACAATTTCAACTACTTAGAGTAATGAATTGATGGAGGTTATGTAGGTCATAGTATTGAGCTATAATGATGTTTGTAGGACACATGGACTGAAGTTTCGAGCTTCAAGGTTTGTGTGCCATGACATGCCTAAAATATATTACTTTTATTTGCACATTTAATGCCTATTTTTATTTACATTTCACTTTAATGAAAGATATTTTTGATATTTTTGGTTGTATGTACACTAAATGGAGCAAGCATAGCAAAATGAATAAAAATAGAGCAATTTAGAGTCAAAGGAAGCAAAAAAGCCAAAGTTGACTTGGCACCTAGGCACCAGGAACTGGCGCATAGGCCCCAGAAACTGGCGCTTATGCACCATACATTAGAGATACTGGCGTTTAAGCACCAAAAAATAAAAAGGCTGGCGTCTAAGCATCATAATTTGATGCCTTGGTGCCAGAAACGGTTTTCTAGATTGTTTAATGAATGTGAAAGAATTTTGAAAATAATTGACGGGATTCTTGGTGATTTTTAGAGCTCTATTTAATGAGACTTCTGGAGAGTCTAGGGATAGCCTTTTGGGAGAGAGAGAGAGAAGGGCTTGTATATTCTTGGAGGCTTGAAGGATTTTCTTGGTGGCTTGCTTAGATTTGGAGGAGAAGGAGAAAAGTGAGAGATATCTTCTTTACTATAGTTTTAAGTGAGATTGGAGTGGAATTGTAAGGAGAGTGAGTGATTCAAAAGAACTCGAAGGATTGCTTGGGATGGAGTTTGAGATAAGTTATGTATTTTGTTTATTTTATTTAATCTTATTTTGTAAACTTATATTTATCTATAAATCATTGTGTTGTTGTTTTTTCACCATGAGATCCGAGTAGTTTTCTTTGTCTTTCTCCCTGCAAGGAGGAATAATTGTGTAGGAATAAATTTTACTAGAAGTACTATTAATTCCATAATTTGTGATGATTTAAACTCTATGCTTAATTTACATATCGATCTACCCAATTGATTTATTAAAATCTGTTGTGAAACATTATGAGTCAAAAGGGCTATGGGTTCCTCAACATAATGAAAATCACATTTAGTATCATGGATGAGAATGTAGTCCATTGGTTTAAGTGTTAAAAAATAGGGAAATAAATTTTGATGGGTGTAAATTGAAGATTTTAGAGTGATAGACTAAAATTTTCATTTTGATATAGATTTTTGGAACCTAAAGCAAGATGTTAGCCTTCAGGTGAGTGGGTACATGGGAATTCTAGAGTGACAGTTAGATTCCTTCTAGCCAAACCACGAGTTTAGAGACTTAACTTTGGATTAGCCAGTATTCTTTGTGAACTCGAGAGAGGGTAAAGAATAAGTATGCTCTTATTTGGCATAATACATTAATTATATTTAAAATTATTAGATTCCTACATTGATTATAAACTCATTGCAAGAGGAAGGTTGTTTTATACAATTTGAACTCTTCTATACATTGTTAGTTTAGAAGTTCTTAGTGGTAACTTTAAATTTTAGTTTTTTTTAGATTGTCTTGCATTTGTATTTTACATTTTCTTAGCATACTTAGTATTCCTTTTAAATTCTATAGGATTAGTGACCAAAGGAAAATATGTTGAGATTTTCATACCTATTTTATACTGTTTTTTATTATATTGCACTTTAAAGAAATGTATTTTTGATGTTTTATTGCAGGAATGATGAATTAGGGTCATTGGAGCAAAAAGATGCAAAATGAGCAAATTTGGAGCTAAAAATATGACCAAAATGTGAAAATTTGAACTAGGCCGCCGACGACGCCTTCAACGCCGCCGACGGCGAGATTTTTCTGAGACTACAGGACAAAAATTATCTAGAAGCCCACCGACGGCGCCCTCGAGGCTGCCGATGGCGAGTTCGACGGTTATGCCTACTTAAGCTTTGGATGAGGCCAAAATTTTAAGGGATTCTTAGGCAACTCTTGGGAAAGCTCATCTACAACTTTAAAAGAATTTTTTTTGCCAAAAATGGAAGAGGTCTAGGAAGTCTAAGGAGTCTAAAGCGTGCTAGAGGCCTTGGAGGTTACCATTAGAGTGTAACATTTGTGAGGAATTCTTAGAGAGATTGTAAGAGTGGAGGGAAAGTGAGAGATTTCTTCCTCCTTGCTACTTCGAAGACAAATTATCTGCTGTAAAGAAAGGAAGAGATTCAGAGGAACTTCAAGAAGTGTTCGTTGGGAGAAATTAGAGATAAGTGATTTACTTGTTGTAGTTTGTATGACTTTGATTTTATATATGAATTCCGAGTNTACAATTGTAGTACTTCTTGAAACAATCAAAATTATCTCCGTGTAATTTTTTTATTAAAAAAATTGGGCGTGACTCGTTTTCCCACAAATTTATATCAGATTGTATGTAATTTTTTTAGTACTATCAATTAATCTGTTTGAAGATTTTCTTGGAAATCAATTGCCTAAGGTTTTTTTTTCTTAGAAAAGGATTCAGGCCCAATTTATTAATAATGAAAAGAATTACATAGAATTCGATAAATTTGATTGTTCGAGAAGTATTATGCATGACACGAGTTAGCACGAGCATTCTTTGAGAATGTTTTTCTTCTTTAGCTGATTGCTTATTTGTTGAAAATATGTTAAAAAAAAGGTGTACTTCAATATTTTTTATTTAAAATTTTATATATATTTGTATAACAACACATTATTCAAATAACTTCAAATGTTTTTTTTAAATTTAAATAAATTAATATTAATGATAATTTTAATGTAATTTAAATATTAATGAGTGAAATCTAAATTTATAATGTATGGCATGCCGAAGGATTGGTGCGGTAGAAATTGTGAGGGAGGTAGGGAGAGACAGAGAGAGAGAGAAGAAAATAACTCACACAAACTTACCCTATCGAGGCGACCTGGGGGGTGTTCTAGGGCTATATGACTCATTTTATATGTTAGAAGTTGAAATTACAAGAGAGAAGAAGATAGAATTCTATCTGCAGGAAATTGGTCTAGAGAAGAAGAGCCAAAAGCCTAAAGGCCAAATGCCCTTCGTGCATATTAGGTTTCCATTATTTTTAGAAGATAGAGGAACAAAATTTAAAAATTACATTTTTGCCTCTGCTTTAATAAGTGTTTCATCTTATTATCTTTTGGGTTGCATCTTAGTATTCATAACTGATTTTTTACGACTTTTCTGATGGACAATAGTCGACCTTCACTCTAGGAAGTCGGTCGACTTTTTATCTAGACATCGGTGTGCGTCGCCAAATTGGAATTTGTCGGTCGTCGAAATGAGAATCTCGTCGCCTGCTTTAGTTTAATATATATATATATATATA
>JXCR01131565.1:49581-67795 GCA_002079205.1 Phalaenopsis hybrid cultivar
TAAACCCAACTTAATGAGTTCCATAATTTCATTTAAACTGTGGGAAGCCTCGTTAGCAACCAAAGGTTACCTCCTCCGAGGAATTCTCAATCATCCAGTAGAGATGTCTTAATTTAGTTGAAGTTGTAGTTTTATGTGATGTTTGTGATTAAATTTTGAGGATAGAGACGTCTTAATTTAGTTGCAATTGTAGTTTTGTGTGATGTTTGTGATTAAATTTTGAGTTGTTTTAAATTTTGAGTGTTGTGGCGGTGAATTTTATCTTGGTTGATTTTAGTTTTGGTTTTGGTTATGGTTATGTAGCTATCCTGATGGTTTTAGTTTTCATGCAGGGTGACATCGTTGTTTAGCATGCAAATTTGTAGGTATAAAAGTTAGTATGAAAGTACAAGAAAGACAACGCTGAAAACTTTAAAAGTGTACCTGACGAGTCTTCTTGTTCCACCACCTGAAACTTAAAATGCATGTTAAGGCAGTTTATGAAGAGTAGGAAAGGTAAAAATTTTGGTAATTTTCCTAACTCTCTGTCATATCTTGGTGAGTCCTTAAAAGTTTAATTAAGGATGATTTCATTGAGCGAAGAACCTTGTCCATATCATGGTGGTTCTTAAAATTTGAGCGAAGAATATTAAGTTTAATTGGCCTGTGAGGTATCCAACAAATTAGGAGGGGGAAGCAGGTCCATGCCTCCCTCTCACCAACTGTTGAAAAGCCTCAAGTCCTTTTAAACTTATTGTGTTGCTTAATGGTTCATCCTGTAAATATCCTTACTACTCACTGAACATTGATGTCTGAATTATCCCTAAGAATAGGGTAATTATCACTTGTGATTCAATTTAAGAATTATGTGGGTTAAGACCCTTAAAGGGGCAAGTAAGTGTAATTTGAAAACTTAGCCAAATTTTTAATCCTAATTGGGCTCAGTGGTGTCTCAAGGATGTTTGATTTAGTTATGTTTATTTCTCTAATCCTTGTTTAATCAATTTTTGATTTAGCCTAAGTAACCACTAAGCCCTTAAGGCCTATGTGAGTGTCTTAATTAGTTTTGAAAAAGTTAAACTTTAAGTGGTCATGATTCATGATTTTGATTCTATTTGAAAATCAAGATAGGGGCATTAAATTGATTAATTATTGACTTCAAAATTCATACCCCTAAGTCCAGGATCATTTAATTTTAACGAACTTCCAAATTTTAATAATTCATAAATTTATTAATCTTAATTAAGAAAGTGAGATTGGTTTCTACCAATTAACCCTTTGTGTTTCAAGCATCAAATAGATTGATTAAGATCAGAGGTTACCCATTCCGCTCCTTTAATTAAGCCTAAATGTTAATTAAGGCAAGATTCCAAAATTACACATTTGCCCCTAAGGCTCTAACACTTCATAATTTGTCAAATTCAATTCATACTTTGAAATTTTTATCCTACCTCATTCATGGGTCAATTGAAACATCAGAGGAGAAAATATGATTTTTAAAAATTTAATTTTATTTTTTATCCTACCTCATTCATGGGTCAATTGAGACATCAGAGGAGAAAATGTGATTTTTAATTTTCTCCTACCTCATTCATGGGTCGATTAAGACATCAGAGGAGAAAATGTGATTTTTCAAAATTTAGTTACCTCATTCATGGGTCAATTGAGACATCAGAGGAGGAAATTTGATTTTTCAAAATTTAATTTAATTTATGTAATTATTTTCATGCAAAAAATAGGATTTTTCAAAGAAAATTTCTAACTTGACCATGGTAAATTCTAATCCCTTGAAATTTTTATTGGAGGTATACCTAGACTAGGTAAACATTTGGATTAAATTTAATAATTTTTTTAAATTATCTGTGATTTATTAGAATTATTTCAATTTCTAGGTTATTTAATAAAAATAAAATATTTTAGGTGGTGAAAATTACGTTTTGTATTTTTGAAAAATCTCTCTAAGGTCAGAGAACCCAGAGGAGCAGATTTTGAAATTTTTATGATGAGTCCTCTGAATCATAAATCACAGTGAAGATAAAAAATCAAGTCATTTAAATGTTTATATTTTCTAAAATTAATTGTTTTATTGATTTAGTATTTGTGAAATTTAAGGGTATTTTAAATAACTTGACCCATGAAATTATTTCCAAAGCTTTCTCTAGTCATGGTGGAACTTCCAAAATTTTATTAGGATTTTATAATCAATATGCTAATTTTCATGATTATTTTAAAGAAATAATGTGGAAGATCTTGAAAATATGGATCTCTATATAGGAACGTTGTCTGACTTTGAAAAAAATCTGCGGATGTTTCCCCTTACAGAGGCTACAACATGCCAAAATTTCAAGCCAAGGTGATGTGTCAATATGCATGGAGAATCAAATATCCAAATAATGTTTAATTAATTAAAAATAAAATTTGCATCAAATGGACTTGAAATTTATTCCACATTGTTTTTCTCTGTTCACTGAGCAAGAGGGTATTTTTATTTTATTTTTGTGATTTTTCTACACAAAGTTAGGATTTTATAAGTTTGGGGGTATTTAAATAAATAGAAGAAGCCATATTTATCTATTTAAACTACGCGTGCCACCTCAACCTACGACGGCTCCGAAGGCATAAAGTTAAGGGTATTTAAATAAATAGGAAAAAGCCCTATTTATCTATTTAAACAGCGCGTGCAAGCAATTAAATAATTAAGAAAAGCCCTATTTATCTATTTAAACCGAGCGTGCTGACTAGATCCTAAGCAGCTCCGAAGGCATGCATGGCGCGCTCTGGTTAGGCCACCGTCCATGTAGCTTGCTGACTCGACCCGCTGTTTATGTCCCGAAGCGCTGTCCGGCTCGATCTCCCCCGTCCATTTGATACACGCTTGATCGAACGGCTCCCCATCATCATCCCTGATAGATTGATCCCGTGCCCGTCTAGACTAAAACCTTAAAATCTTAGCCTATACTCAACCAAATTACTTTGGGTTTGATCATATGGACTCGTCTAAGTGAGACGAACACATCCATACGGTTAATATACCATGAAATCAAGTTTAAGTAAATGGAGAATCAAAATAATCTCGGGAGGAGGAGAAGTTTTATACCTTTTCTCTGAGAAGGGAGGCCTTAATCAGAGGTGCTCGGTATGTTTGTTGAGGTCCAAGGAAGCTAGGGATTGAGTCCCTCGTCTTGGTGTAAGGCCTAGGTATGAATTCGACCAACCTCGATTTCAGGTGTTGGTCTAGAGCTATGGTGGAGACTATTTCAGAGGGTAATTTGATGTGACTTTGTCTTCTCTTGCTATTGTGAAGGTGTGAGCACTAGAAATTGAAGTTTGGTGGAGTGTGGAGGTGTATTGGGTTCTGTCCAGGTTTTCAGCCTGATTTCAAGCTCAAATTTGAGATCGGACAGTGGGAATTGGTGAGGGAAAATGGTTGGAATGCACTGAGGGGATCTTAAGGAAGCTCTGTGTGAAGTTTGGAGAGGCCTCTCTAAGAAAATTTTAGCGTGCCTCCCATGGCCGTGGGAGGTGAGTTTTTATAAAAATGGCCATGGGTGGCTCTCAGGGCATAAGTTTTGGTGCATTGTGGTGCGTAGGTGGAGGGCAGAGGAGCTCTTCAATTTGATTTGGGTGAGGTGCCATGGGAGTGGCTCTCAATTTTTTGCTTTTCCGGTTACTAGGCTAGCCGGTCGACCGAGGGGAGGTGGCTAGGAGCTCAGAGAACTCAGAGGAATCCATCACAACAATTTAATACAAATGTGCTTTGATTTGGCAAAGATATCTTAAGCATGTTCATTTTTGGAAATAAGATCCCTTAATTTGGGAGACCTTTGGTCCATGGCTTGATTTAGGTGATTTTATGGTGTTTGGACTGGTCACTAAGTCCAACTAATGGCTGTGGTGGAGTTAATTTGGTGGCTTTAGGGTGGTTAGGTCACATTTAGTGCATGGGTCAAAGTGGGTGCAAATGACCAAAACTTACGTTTGGGCTAAGCTAGCCATGTCAATTGGCCCAATTGATTGTTGAATTTGGTGTATATGATCATAAGGAACAAATTTGGTGAAGGATGGGTGTGGTTTTGAGTTCAATTGAAGGGTCAATTTGAGGGAATTTTGAACTTTAATCAATTTGGTCATGTTGGGCTAGGTTTGGGTCTAGCTTGGGTTAGCCTTGGGCTAAGTCCAAATTAATTATTGTAAATGGTCAATAGGGACGTCATGAAGATTTTTAAACATGAATTGGATGCCAATTTTGAGTTTAAGGAAATCAATTGGGTGAAATTTGGGGACTTAGCCAATTTGGGGCTAAATTTGGGAATTTTGGATTTAGNACGTTTGGGCTAAGCTAGCCATGTCAATTGGCCCAATTGATTGTTGAATTTGGTGTATATGATCATAAGGAACAAATTTGGTGAAGGATGGGTGTGGTTTTGAGTTCAATTGAAGGGTCAATTTGAGGGAATTTTGAACTTTAATCAATTTGGTCATGTTGGGCTAGGTTTGGGTCTAGCTTGGGTTAGCCTTGGGCTAAGTCCAAATTAATTATTGTAAATGGTCAATAGGGACGTCATGAAGATTTTTAAACATGAATTGGATGCCAATTTTGAGTTTAAGGAAATCAATTGGGTGAAATTTGGGGACTTAGCCAATTTGGGGCTAAATTTGGGAATTTTGGATTTAGGTCAAAATTAAATAAATTTGAGGCTTCACAAAGGCCAATTGATGCTTGATTTTGATGTATAAGAATGTTATCAAGATTTTTCAACATTAATTGAGGCCAATTGACTAGGCTATGGCGAGATTAGGTCATATGGTCAAAATTGGGGCTTTAACCTAACTCAAAATTGGGCTCAAATCATGGGCCAATTAGGCTTGGATTTGGTTTAGTTTGGTCATACCAAAAGTGAATTTGAGTTTAGGATTGGAATTGGGGTCAATTGAGATCAAATTGATGGACATTTGAGTTTGATTTGGGGAATTTTGAGTCTTTAAAGGGCAATTTGGGGATTTTGGTTAAAGATGGTTAAATTGGACAAATTGAGTCATGTCATAGTTGAGAGAAATGAAATTGGAAATGTTTGGGATTTAATGGAGTTTTTTTTGGGAATTTTTGGAGTTTTTTGGAATTTTGAGTTATGGAGTGGTATTTTGGTAATTTGGAGGTGTTTTAGGGGTAAAAGGCCAAAATGGTTATTTTGGTAGAGTTGAGGTACCAATCATCACCAACAAGCCATGGACCAATGGAAACCCCATTTTGGGTCCTCTACATAGTGGTCTTAGCTAAACCATAGCCCTAGGGCTAGTAGGTTTAGGGGACCATCTACATAAGTATCCTAAAAGATCAAGGGATCTAGGCTAGAAATTTGAGTTTAGGGTTGTGAGTGAATGTTGGTGTAGATAAGTGTAGTGAGTGCGTTAGCTCCAGACCAACACCCAAGGTCAACCTTAAGGTCCAGCAATCCTAAGGGTGACTCATCTTGAGTTTCCCCCAAAGTGACCACACCTACTTAGTGCTAGAGATTGAGAGCAATATGTGGAACTTCAAGTTGAGTGGAGAAGAGTTTGGAATTTCTAATGGTGAGGGTTCCATGTCTAGTTTTCTAGAAATAGTCAACAGGAAAAGTCGTATGGCTAGACCCTAGGCTTTTAAAGAGGAAAAAAACTGAACCTCAACCAAAACTTTTGTTACACCCCCAATAAAGCTGATGCAAATGTTGTGAAGGAGTTCTACACCAATGTAATTTATTCTGATGACAATCGTTCAAGTGCGTAGATTACCTATTGAATTTACTCCCGCCCACATCAACACTTTTTATGAAATCCCAAATTCTTATAGCTGGCACTATGAATCCTTTAGTACGATGGAAGGCCCCCTCAATGATGTGATCAACTTTCTCACTGATGGGAAAGGAACATGAAAGATAAAACAACGAGAACGGGTAAATTTTTTTGCTTCCATGCTGAATGCCTCCTCTAAGGAGTGGCACTATTTCATTTCTTCTACTATGTTACCGACCTATCACCATATTGAGGTAACTAGAGATAGAGCTATCCTGAATTTCGGTATTTAGAATAGTAGAACTATAAATGTGGGGAGAATAATTCGTAAGAATATATGGAATATAACGAGGAGTGAGACTAGTGGAAGTCTAGGACATCCTGAACTTATTTATGCAATTTGCAAACTTTCTGGAGTAGAACTTGGAGATGAAGAATGGGTTTATCCTATGAAACCCATCAGTAAGACTAATCTAAAGACTTATGAATCCCATGAGAAATGGAGAACTGGGAGTAGAAGTCAAGAACCTTCTACTAGAAGAGGTGTCCTCTCTACAAGTTATGACCTTCCACCTTCTAGTTCCCCTACCCTCTCAGATTTGATGAGTGAGTTAACCTTACAGCGGAAGAGTATGGAATTGATAAGTGAAGGGATTAGAGGTTTAGAAAGCTGACATGATTATGATAGTGAGTACCTGCAGAGGCATTCAAATTTTGAGGTAGCTTATTATGAATCAAGCCAGCAATATAGAGGTGAGCCTGATGTTACATTTCCTGAGTGCCCCTGATATACTCAGTATCAACCCAATCCACTACTGATCATATATAGCTTAGGATTTTGATATAGAATGAAATTGATGTACTTATGTTTGTATTTTTATTTCTGTGATCTTTTGTAATAGAAATGGGATGTTTATGTATTTTTTTATTATTTTGTGTACTTGGATAGTTTTAATTTTTGTTATAAAGTAAGTGTTATCGTTAAATGTGCATGTGTAGTTAAAAAGATGTTGAGTAGTATTGTGGATTGTAATGTAATGTGATTTTTATTTCACATTTTAGTTTTAATTGTTTAGTATTGTGGTTGTGGTTAGGAAATGTATGCTTAGTTAAATTTCAGTTTTATACTTATTTCAAAATTTCATTGCCCAGAAATTCCTCTAATGATTTATATGTGTAGAAAGCTCAAAATATTACAGACCACGTGAAGAAAAAATTTGAGAAGGCCTGCAGAAAATTCAGAATGACAAAAATGCCTACAATACTGAGATATGATTTATATTTATAGTTTTTCTTTCCACCTATTTTATTTCATATTTAAAAATTTAAGTTTGTGGGAGGGAAGAAAAATATTAACTATTAGATGTCTATTTCAATATTTTTAAAAATTATTTATATGATTTCATGTAGTGAATTTAATTCAGGTAACTTAATTTAAATATTTTCAAAAATTATTAATATGATTTTATGTAGTGAATTTAATTCAGAGAACTATTTCAATATTTTCAAAAATTATTTATATGATTTTATGTAGTGAATTTAATTCAGGTAACTATTTTTGTTACTATTTAAATATTACAGTAGATTTAAAGAAATATTTTTGTAATGAAAATTAATTTTTGTAACTTAAGATATTTAGTATAAGAGAATAAGATTATAGTTAACTATTTAAAGTAAAGGAAACTATACATTGAAGTATTAAAAATCTGGAAATTCATTTGAGAAGAAAAGATTGGGGCTCAATGATGTTAAAACTCTGAAATATTTATAAGGTAAAGAAATGCTTTTAGTTTCAAATTTAGGGAAAGAAAAGTGAAGTTCAAAATCATTAAAGGTGGAATGCTTTGAAAATGCTTTGAGTTTCAAATTTAGGGAAAGAAAAGTGAAGTTCAAAATCATTAAAGGCTATCCAATGTTTTGAGTTTCAAATTTAGGGAAAGAAAAGTGAAGTTCAAAATCATTAAAGGCTATCCAGATTTTTGAGTTTCAAATTTAGGGAAAGAAAAGTGAAGTTCAAAATCATTAAAGACTATCCAGATAAAGTAATCCTCACTTGAAAATCAAAAAAGAAAGGATTGAAAACAATCCCTGAAAAGAAAAGAAAAATATATAGGATTGAAAGCGGTGATGTTTAAAATCATTAAAGGCTATCCAGATATAGTAATCCTCACTTGAAAAAGGAAAAAGAAAGAAACACCCTGAAAAGAAAAGAAAAATATATAGGATTGAAAGCAATCCAAATGAAAAATAGAAAAGAAAGAAAAGCTGAAAAGAAAAGAAAAATATATAGAATTGAAAGCAATTCAAATGAAAAAGAAAAAAAAAAAGAAGACTATCCAGATATAGTAATCCTCACTTAAAAAAGGAAAAAGAAAGGATTGAAAACAATCCCTGTGAAAAGAAAAATATATAGGATTGAAAGCAATCCAAATGAAAAGAAAAAAGAAAGAAAAAAAATAAAATATGATTGAAAGCAATCCAAATAAAAAGAGGAAAAAAAGAAAAGAACGAAAAATTATGAAAGTGAGGAGAAGCTTGAGGATATGCCTAATAAAAAATTGGCTTCACTGGACCTACATAAAGGGAAAAGTTAAATACATTTCTGAACTTATATTTATAGAATTAAGTCTCTTACTAGTAGAGTTCTTATGAAGTTCCTATCTCTTGAAAATTCTAAGTGAATTAATATTGCAACATATAGTCATTCTTGAAATAAATAGAAGACTAGAACTCTTAAACTTGATGACTAGATAATCTGGTAGCTACAGAATTAATTCAATTACTTGAATTTTTTCTGAAAATCTCACTATGATATTTATTTAAATCAAACTTATAGTATTTCTGAATTAAAACTTTACTGCATTAGATCATAAATTTTATATGGTACTAAAATTTCTTAAGGACAAGTACTAGTTAAGTTTGGGGGATTTTCATCAAAGGAAAATATGTTGAGATTTTCATACCTATTTTATACTGTTTTTGTTGATATTGCACTTGAAAGAATGGTATTTTTGATATATTGTTGCAGGAATGATGAATTAGGGTCATTAGAGAAAAAAGATGCAAAAAGGAGCGAATTTGGAGCGAAAAGGACCAAAATGTGAAGATTTGAACTAGGCCGCCGACGGCGCCCTTGACGCCGACGACGACTTCCCGAGATTGCAGGACAAAAATTATCTAGAAGCCCGCCGACGGCGCCCTCGAGGCTGCCGATGGCGAGATCGATGGTTATGCTTACTTAAGCTTTGGATGAGGCCAAATTTTGAAGGGATGCTTAGGCAACTCTTGGGAAAGCTCTTCTACAACTTTAAAAGAACATTTTGGCCGAAAATGGAAGAGTCATAGGAAGTATAAGGAGTCTAAAGTGTGCTAGAGGCCATGGAGGTTACCATTAGAGTGTAACAATTGTGAGGAATTCTTTGAGAGATTGTAAAAGTGGAGGGAAAGTGAGAAATTTCTTCCTCCTTTGTACTTCGAAGAGGAATTCTATGTGCTGTAAAGAAAGGAAGAGATTTAGAGGAACTTCAAGGAGTGTTCTTTGGGAGAAATTAGAGATAAGTTATTTACTTTTTGTAGTTTGTATGACTTTGATTTTATATNCACACTTTTTAGAAGAGTAACTCTACCCCCATTAGAAAGGAATGAATTTGCCCAGTAGTTTAGTTTATCCTGAATTTTGGTGATACAGTCATCAAATTGAACTTGTCTTGTTTTCCCTTCACAAGCAAAGTACAAAGGTATTTTAATGGCAAAGAGCTGGTCTTGAAGCCACTAAGTTCAGTAGTCCAATGCTTAATTTTAGGTTTAACTATTTTGCTAAACACCAAAAGACATTTCTTAATATGGAAATGCATACCAGAACATTGCTGAAAATTCTCCAGACATTGAAGGACCATTTAACAGCTGGTTTGTTTGCTTTGGCAAAGATAATAACATCATCAGCAAATGCTAAATGATTCACAGCAATATTTGATCTATGAGTGTAGAGTGTATGAGGGGATGAAACCTTGAGCTGATTCAACAATTTAGAGAAGTAATCAAAAGCGATTATGAATATAGTTGGAGACAATGGATCACCTTACTTAATTTCTATAGATGAGGTGAAGAAGCCATGAGATTTACCATTAATAAACACATATTATGAGTTGTTTCTAAGCCATCTATGTATCAGCAAGATAAATTGTTCATTAAAACCCTTAGCAGACAGCACTTCCTCAATGAACTCCCAGTTAATGGTGTCATATGCCTTCCTAATATCTAATTTCATTATTAGGTTCCCCCCTCTGCATTGCTTATCCTGATCCAACACCATTTCTTGGGCTAGAAGAACATTCTCTACAATACTTCTCCCTTTGATGAATGCTGACTGGTTCTCACAAATAAGCTTGGGAAGTATGGGTTGGAGTTTGTTAGAGATCACTTTACTAATCATTTTGGATATCACATTAGTGAGGTTTATGGGTCTGAAAAGATCACAAGAGATTGCAGAAGAGGTTTTGGGAATAAGAGTTATGTTGGAGCATTTAAAATAGTTGGGGAGATCCAAACCTCTGAAGAAACCTTGGACAGCCTGTACAATATCATCTTTAATGATCTTCCATGATTTTTTGTAAAAATCTTCAGAAAAACCATCAGGTCCAGCAACTTTGGAGCTATCAATGGAAGCCAGAGCAGACCAAAATTCCTTTTCCCCAGGAATAGAAGTTAGATCCAATCCCCTCATGATGTTCTCATCCCTGCAAAACAAATCTTGCTGGATGGGGGGCCTAAGATCAGATGGTTGTTTAAAGAGTGTTTGGTAGTAGTTAACAGCACTGGCAGCAATCAAGTCTTCAGAATGGAGCCACTTGCCATCAGTCTCCTTAATCTTATGTATTGTGTTGCATTTTCTTCTAAACTTGATACATGCATGAAAGTACTTTGAGTTTCTATCCCCTTCACAAAATCTGGTCTTAGCAGCCTTTTGGGCAAAGAAATCCTCCTGCATACAGATGGCATTCATCAAATTTTCATTAGCAACCAATAGATTCTTCTCCACCTCAGGGTTACTCTCTAATTCAGCCTCCAAATTTGCAACTGTCTTTCAGCCTCCACTACATTTAAGTTGATATCTCCCACTGTTTTCCAATTCCAGTTTAATAAGTGTCTACCTAACTTCTTTTGCATTTGCCATAACCTAATCAAAGGGTTGGGATGGTGATAGTCCCTCCAAACCAATGAGACCTGATTTAGGAAGTCTTGGTGGGAGGACCACATATTGAGGTATCTAAAACTCGGCTTGTGCTTAAGATTTGATGCTGAAATATTCATAAGTAGTGGTCTATGATTTGATCCTGTCATGCTGAGATGCTGCACAGAAGTATGAATGAACTCACTAAACCACATGGAATTCACAAAAATTCTATCTAGCCTTTCCCAAATTTGACCCCTCCTCCAGGTGAATTGTGGACCAGAAAATCCAAGGTCAAACAGACCAGCCAAGTTGCTTTGATCATTGAAATAATTCATCTTGTTGAGGTCAGGTGGGGCACCACCCAACTTTTCTGAAGGTACTGAAATACAATTAAAGTCTCCTCCAACCATCCAAAAGGAATTATAAGAGCTACTAATAGCTAAAAGAATTTCCCACAGCTTCTTTCTAGCACTAGGAGAGCAACCAGCATAAATAAAAGTAGCCAGACCAGACTGACTCCCCACTTGAAGCTTGATATGGAGGAATTGTTTGTGATCCCACATTATACTGCAAGACATCTCCTTCCTATGTAACACCCAAATCTTATTATTCAAATTTGAGGCATAACAAAAATCAGGGAATTTTTAGAGACCATAGGCTCCAGAATAGCCATCATCCAAAATTTATACAACCTATTTAAGGCCATCAGTCTGTTAAGGGATTTAGGATGTGCCAATCCCCTAACATTCCAACATAGAAAGTTCATCATCCAATAGATACAGATTTTCCCCTCCTTTTTGCTTTAGCCATATCCTTTAGAGCTTCTTTATGAGATTTTCTATCCCTGAGAATGTAACTTCCCCCCTTTTATGAGTTTAAACCATGGAACCCCTTTTTCTTTTTCTTAGCTTTCTAGACCAGCCATTCATCCTCCAGTACTGCTGAAACTCCTTAATTATGGTTGTGTCAATCTGTTGTTCTCCCAGGGCAATCTCAGCCCCTAAATCCTGAATAGTATCCCCCACCATAGTGTTCCAGTCAGTGTTTAGAACTTCATTGGTTTTCTGGTTGCAGCCAAAAAGATCAGCTTCTGAAATAGCATATGCCTTGGCATTAACATCCTGCTGGTCAAGCAGGTCATCATTTACATCTTGGGCAGGGATGATACCCTGAAGGCCATCATCCACACTGCCCTTGGTTGTCACCTGATTCAATGGATTATCAAAATCCTCTTTTCTCAACAGCTCAACATCAACAGGTAATTGATCAGCCTCCTTAGAAGAGGTCTCTCCAGCAGTTCTTCTAAGATGGAGATGGCTTTTGTAGCATTTGTTATCAGTGTGCTCAAACATGCTACAATGAAAACAGTAGTATGGCTTCTGTTCAGCAACAATCCTTTGCCAATAGCCATTGTGCTCAGTCCCCAACCAGATTTCCTCCACAACAGGAAGGGTGATATCCCTTTCTACTAAAATTCTGGCTACTGAAGGTCTAGAAAGGTTGTAAGTAGGGACATCCAACTTCAAAGATTTCCCCAGAGCTTGACCAATATTGAACAGAACTTTATGATTAAAGAAATGAAGCTTTAACCCAGGAAGTTTAAACCAAATAGGAACTACAGGCAGCTCCTTGCTCGGGTCAAACTCAGTGGACCATTTTAAGATCTTCATAGTAATACCATCAATTTGTAGAATCTGTTTTGAGAAAACTCTAGCATAATCATCTTCCCTTAACAATTTAATTAGGACGTGCCTGACATCAATGAGACCCACCCTCCAAGCACCTTTGAGCTTAATGCCATCAAAGAATTTTCTAATGGCTTCCCTTTTTGGGTGTCCCATCTGGAACTTTCCAATGAGAGAAAATTTGCAAACCTCAGTCAGTTTTTGTATCTCTGAATCATTATAAAAGATAGCCACCTTCCGATTTTTTCTACTCAAAGGTTTAATAAATGAGTCAGCCACCTCATGGTAGCTCTGGGGGAAAACAAGGTCATCAAAATCCTTAACAGTCTCAGCTCCTTTACCCACCACATCAGCAAACGTGGCCTTAGCCCATTGAACATTGGTGGATAAATCCATATTGTTAAGCTCAGCCATAGCCAAACAAAATCAATGGAACAGTAATCGATTCAAATAAAGTTTTCCCGGTAAGCACAAAACCAGAAAACAACACTAAGAAAAACACCCAGAAGAAAGAAAAGCCACTAGAGGAAGAGAAGGAACCAGTAATCAACCACAAAATCAGGAACTCCATGGAAACCCTAGCAGAGTACCCACAAAGTCAGTCGCCACTCCAAGCTCCATCTTTTTGCATGCATATATATATATATATATATAATTTTTTATGACTTTTGATTTTTTTAATAATAATATTTTTTTAATATTTTAATATTTTAATATTTTATCTCTAAATTTCATAGTTTATCAAATCTATTTAATTTGTCGTTACCTTCCCCGGCAACGACACCAAAAACTTGATCCCGAAAATATAGTTATATAAAACTTATAAAGTTGACTCTGCTTTGCAACGATGTCAAAAATTTGATGCGATATTCTATACAAGTATATGTATCATTATCAAGTAAAATAAGACTTTCTATTTAAGACCCAAATATTGATCCTACGAGGAAGGTTTAAATTTAAAATGATAAATTAACTGAGAAATTCACAGAAATAAAATAAAATTACTGTCACTAATATTGAATTGTTTGAGATACTATCATAACTAAATTTTTAACTGCTAGCAAAATTAAAATGCAAAGTTTAAATAGTAACTACTAAACTATGTTTTATGTGATGAAGTTTTCTAATATGAAAAAGTATCTTTCCCACTAGAATGATTTTTTGGTAAAATGAGATGAGATAAATGGTTTAAATATGCATTGTGCCAAATAGGAGAAATTTTAATTCTCTACACTGATTCAATGTTATAGAAAATTATTGGCTAATCTCAGGTTTAGTCCTTAAATCCATGGTTAGGCTAGGAGGATACTGGCTCTCACTCCACAGCTCCCACTTCCCTTCCCCTGAAGGATAACGCTCGCTTTCATTCTTAAACAATAAGACTAAATTGGGAATTTTAGTCTGTTACCCTAGAATCTCCAATTCTACACCCAACAAAGTATATTTTTCTATTTATTTTCACTTAATTCTATGAACAAAAAACTTCTTCATGGAATTAAATTTGATTCTCACTCTTGTTGTAGAACTCGTACTCCATTTCCCAGATCATATGTTTCACAACAGATTTTAACAATTCAATTGGTTAGATCTAAAAGTAAATTAAAAATAAAGTTGAAAAAACATCACAATATATTTGATATTTTAAAATTGGCACATCCAAATTATCTCTTTATTTCACCATATCTGAAAGTAGGGAGAAAGATAAAGGAAACTACTCAGACTTCATGAGAAAGATACAACAAACCACAAATTTTATATATAAAAGAAAGTTCATACAACAAGAATAAACAAATAACACTTATCTAAAACTCTTTCTCAAAGCAAATCCCTTGTAGCTTCTCTTAGAAGATGCATAAAGAAAAAATCTCTCACTTCTCTCCCTTTCTAATACTCTTAGAGAATAATTCACACTTAAAATCACCATAAAAACTCAAAATCCTAAATAAATAAATGACTAAAAGACTCTAAGTGGCTTTGGGGAATGTTAAATAGCATGGAAGTGAGTGGAAAGCAGTCGAAGTGGGTGAAGGGGGTTGAAGAAGGGTCTTTTTTGATCAATTTTTGCTCTAAATAAAGCCTAATGTATGTTTTCCAATAAGTGCATCCAAGAACTCTTCAAAAAGCATTCAAATTCATTGAATCTTCTAGAAATTTGTCTTGCACCGACATTGGCGCCATTGGTGTCCATTCTGGCGTCGTTGGTGCTAGTGGCCCGTGAACTCTTTATTAAATGCCGTCGTCGGCACTGCTCCTAGCACCATCAGCGCCACTCCTGACACCGTCGGTGCTTAGTATTTTGTAAAAAATGTCATTTTGACTCCAAATTCCATTCTTTTTACTTCCTTTTTGCTTCAAGTCCTAAAAAACTTGCAGGAAAACATGAAAAATAGCCTCCTTTAAAGTGTAATATCACCAAAAATGAGTATAAAATATAGGTCTAAATATGCATATATTTTTAGTATATCTCTAACCCATTATAAAATGTTTGAATAATTAATCAGTCAAGCAAATATAATGTGGGCACTTCATAAGAAGTACTTTAAAGCATTCTCAAGCCTCATCTATTGATTTCCCTTTAAACTGATAAAAACATGTAATATCATTTCTAAGCTTAGCAGTCTTTAAAGTTGGAAATTACTTAGCCAAGAATTTCTATGTTAGGTCACTCTAGGTTCTATTAGATTCAGGTCCTAATGAGTTTAACCACATTTTAATTTTGTTCATTAGGGAAAAAGGAAAAAGGCTAAGTTTAACAACATCGTTAGAGGCACCATTAAACTGAAATGTGCCACGAAGTTCTAAAAAACTTGTGAGACATAAATTAGGAGAGTTCCCCCAAACGGGCTATTCTATACCATATGAATGATAACAGGTTTTAATTCAAATGTGTTGGCTTCTACGTATGAGTTTGTATACTATGATAAATTTCATCTGTCGTAGGGTAAACATAATCTCTTAATGGCTTTTGTTCATTCTCATCAATTTGATTTTCTAAATTATTATGTAAAGTATTTGTCATTTCATGGAAATTATGAAGTTCTTTTATTTTCTTCTTTTTCTAATAGTTTGCTAAAACTCAAAATTGTAAAGCACTAAACCTTGAGATCCCAAACTACGCATACACAATAAAAGATAAATAACAAAAATAAGGAAAACACACAAATTAAAATAGTAAATATGTTTTTTTTTTATATTTTTTATTTTTAAATACACACACATAAGCACATATATAAATGACACTCTAGTTTTCCTATAATAATTCTATGGTTTAAATAAAAATTTTCCCAAGTCAGAAGGTTTCATTGCTATCCTTGGCAATGGTGCCAAAAGCTTGACCCAACCTGCAGTTATGTAATTATTTAAGTTATGAAAGATGGTCAAAGGCTTAGCCCAATTTATTTTAAGTTGCTACTATACAAAATTAAATATTATGATAGTAAATTTAAACTATAGTTAACTTGTTTAAGAAATTTTGAAAACTCTTTGTGTATTAACTAATTGACCGAATTTTTTTTGTAATCGACAAATACAAGAATTTGATGACGCTACCAGAAGATTTAGTTTCCAGCAACTAAGTCCAAAGAATTGATCACGACATTATAGATGTGTCTGATTTGATTAAGATGTAAAATTATAATATTCAGAAATGTTAAAGTTGAATTTGTCAACGCAAGTATACGTACCGCTCAAGTAATATAGGGCTCTAATGAAGTCTTAGATATCGATCCCACAGAGAGTTGTTTAGAATTACGTACTAATACTTTAGAAAAGTAAGACTTTAATCACAACAACGACGTTCAATATGCTGATCTGTCACTAATAGGCAATTGTTATAAATAGATAATTTTAATAACAAATAAGTAACTAATGATATAAAGTAGGGTGTAATTGTGATATTCAATATATAAGAAAGCATCATTCTCCTTGTCAAGAAATTATAGTGAAATGATCTAATGTGAGTTCAATACGAAAAAACATCATTCTCCTTGTCAAGAAATTATAGCTAATGAGGTTTTTAATGTGATATTCAATATATAAGAAAGCATCTTTCTCCTTGTCAAGAAATTATAGTGAAGTTCAAATGTGATATTCAATATATAAGAAAACATCATTCTCCTTGTCAAGAAATTATAGTGAATGGAGGTTTAATTTGTGATATTCAATATCTAAGAAAGCATCCTTCTCCTTGTCAAGAAATTATATTGAATGGATTGAGGTTTTTAATGTGATATTCAATATATAAGAAAACATCCTTCTCCTTGTCAAGAAATTATAGTGAATGGACTGTGATATTCAATATATAAGAAATCATCCTTCTCCTTGTCAAGAAATTATAGTGAATGGATAAGTGAATTAGTTCAAATGTATATTGTGTCAAATAGGAGCATACCTATTCTTTACCCTTGGGTCCAGGCATAAAGAACATTGCCAAATAGGAGCATACCTATTCTTTACCCTTTTGTCCAGACATAAAGAACATTGAGAATCATTCTCCTTGTCAAGAAATTATAGTGAATGGATAAAGTGAATCAGTTCAAATTATATTGCGCCAAATAGGAGCATACCTATTCTTTACCCTTTGGTCCGGGCATAAAAAACATTGACTAATCATTTGGTCCAGGCATAAAGAACATTGACTAATCCTATGCTTGGTTACTGATTCTGCGGCTAAATATTCTTTACCCTTTGGTCCAAGCATAAAGAACATTGACTAATCCTACACCTTGTCAAGAAATTATAGTGAATGGATAAAGTGAATCAGTTCAAATTATATTGTGCCAAATGATATATAAGAAAGCATCCTTCTCTTTGTCAAGAAATTATAGTGAATGGATAAAATGAATTAGTTCAATTTATATTATTGTCAAGAAATTATAGTGAATGGATAAAATGAATTAGTTCAATTTATATTGTGCCAATAGTTTCTCCCTGTCAAGAAATTATAGTGAATGGATAAAGTGAATTGGTTCAAATTATATTGTGCCAAATAGGCACCTATTCTTTACCCTTTGGTCCTGACATAAAGAACATTGACTAATCCTACGCTTGTTTACTGACTATTCTTTACCCTTTGGTCCAGGCATAAAAAACATTGACTAATCCTACACTTGTTTACTGAATCTGCGTGTTACCCTTTGGTCCAGGCATAAAGAACATTGATTAATCCTACGCTTGTTTACTGAATCTGCATCGGTCCAGGCATAACAAACATTGAACAATCCTATGCTTGGTTACTGATTCTGCAGCTAGGCGAATAAAGTGAATCAGTTCAAATTGTATTGTGCCAAATAGGAGCATACCTATTCTTTACCCTTTTAATCCAGGCATAAAGAACATTGACTAATCATATGCTTGGTTACTGATTCTACGGCTAGGCTGGGAGGATACCAGCTCTCACTTCGGAGCTACCACTTTCCCCTCACCTGAGGGCTAATATCTACACATCAGCACCCAAACTCTAAAATCTTTAATTCTCCGCCCGATAATAATATTTCCCTATTTATTTGCACCGAACTTCCAAGGGCTTTGACCTTGGATGCAACATTCACTTTAGTTGTAAAACTCAATATATTTTAACAAATTAATTGGCCAGATTGAAAGTAAA
>JXCR01131571.1:0-11704 GCA_002079205.1 Phalaenopsis hybrid cultivar
TAAAGTTGAGAATTTTAGAGTCTTTAATGAGTCAAGATTATTTTTTGTGACAGTTATCCCAAGCAAACAACAATCAAATAAGAAAGCATGAGAATAGAAGCAGTCTCAAAAAAAAATTATGACAAATCAAGCAAAATATAAGAACAGGCAGGTGCTACTGGACCTTCAACATCTCTCAGGAAAGCAGTAAAGGTGACCACATTTCACATATAAATGCCACAGTAAAGGTGACCACAGTAAAGGTGACCACATTTTAATTCTATACAGGTGTATAAATTTGGAATTAAGGTACAAGACACGAGCTGATGCTTTTAGTATCTGTCACATAGATTTACATGTCATTCGTCTTAGAACCCGTGTTCGTACCTTTTTCCTGATACAAACTCAATCCTATGACTCTATCAAATACAAAATAAAAGAAAAATAAAGGACTCGGGTTGTAGAAAATGTTAGCATGGGTTATCTCATGCAATGCATGTGAGTCATGCTTGGCAGGAGGAGCTTATAGTAGCACCCACAAGAAAGAGTTAGTATGAAATCATGGCAGTGCTCCTCCCTTATTAAACTTGTGTGTGTGTGTGTGTGTATTTAGGCATGAATCCCTCTAAGAAAATTGCCCATAATATACTATTGTGAATGTCCACACTCGACAAAGTCACAAATGCACAAGCAAAGTGATGTTTTACTAGGAAAACCAATCCAGCAAAAAATGATAGTCATTCATTGAAAAAAACTACATAGCAACCTAATCTTTTTCTAGCACACAATCTATCTAAAATTATCCTAACTAGCATCTAAGTATAGTCAAGTCTCTTGGTATCGTACGATTTTGACAGAGTCACTACACCGGCCCCTTTCTGAAGATCTAAGAGATCTAAAGAATGTCACCCAAGATGGATTTTGGAAAAAAGTTGGCCTTATATGTGACATAGTTGTTATTTGCATAATTTTGAAAAGTATGATAGATATCATAAGTAGAAAAATAATTTTTTTCCTATATTTAAAAATAGAGCAATTAAATGCAGAACCGTAACATGCAAGGTGTCACAAGTTAGATCCATTGGATTCTTAGCAGATTCATACTCATGTTGACCTCGATGAAATAACTTGCATTGCTTATCGGAATCTAACTGAAAAACAGAGCTTGTTAACGCATCGTGGTCAACACGATGCCACTCACATAACGAGTATGATTTGCTATCAAAACACACATGGGGATGCAATTACAAGCATATGACATACAAGATCACCAATCATGCAAATGATGAACTCAAATTTAGATATGCCGCACACTCAGTGGGTTCAGAGGCTCTAAGGCATAACCCTAATTGAGTATACAAAATGAAAGGGTGTGATGTTCAAGTGTGAAGCCACAAGATATGTGGCAGCATGTCCTCTGTATAGGAAATTCACGCATAACTGGCTAGCATTGCTAGCCACCATCAACCACAAAATGTGAATATCAGACAGCACACGCATAGCGGTATAAACGTCCGGTGATACCGCAAGTGTCAGTGCTCATTGAGGCACCAAATATAGGCACATGCCCAAGGGGAAAAGATTTAAATTTTCATCATGCAAATGAGTTTATCATATAACATAACATTCAAAAAAGAGCTTATTTGTATATACATTTTAAAAACCTCTTATATATCTATTGATGATAAAATAAAAACCTCTTATCTCTCTATTGACCTATTGTTGATGATAACTTATAATTGAACTGGAGCAATGCAAGTTTTACTGTAATAAAAGAACGTATAACAAAAACTCACCTTAAAGAAAATGGCTATTAACACTGTCAAAGACTTCCTTGAAAGCTAGTTTATAGAAATAACTTTATGCCCTTCCGCGGTGATATTATCACTGCTCGATGATTCGATTAGTTAGGACAAAAAAAGAGAAAACAATAGTGGCGATAAATTTTTTAGAAGGCCAATAAACATAACAAAATATATATCACAAAAAATTTTAATTCCTTATAAAAATAAAAATATTATTAAAATTTTAAAATTTTAATTTAATTTTTTATACATAAATTTATAACACAAATAGTTTATATANGATTTGAGCCAGCTCGAAATTAAATTGAGCACAATCCGTCTCAAAATGAAATAGAGCATTATCCAGCTCGAAATCAAAATAAGTTGGCTCAAATTGAGTTGTTTGTATCAGTTTCAACTCAAAATCAGCTTGTTCCAACTCAAATTTGAAACTAACCTGCTCAAATGAGCTATTTGGATCTATTCCAGCTTAAAATCAACTCGAAAAAATTTGCGTACGTCAGGGGTACGCATCTTTGCGTACATAATAGGATACATGAGAATTATACGGAGATTACAACCTGTTGTACCTCCCGTGTAACTCCCGTATAACCTCCTGTGTAAATCCCGTGTAACCCCGCTGTAACAATTATACATACTTATAACTCCTATGTAACTCTCGTGTACACGCTTGTAACTCTTATGTAACTTCCGTATATACTATTATATACGCAGAGATGCATACCCCTTGACGTACGCAATTTTTTTCCTCTATACGGACATTGCAGACTGAAATGTGATGTCTGATTTACACCGTTCATCACACTATCAATTAAAAAAAAAAAATAGAGCTCACTAAAATATAACTTTTACTGTGATTAATGATCCAAGTCCGCCACCGCATGCATCTCCGTATAATTTTTACCATCTCACGAGACGTAATTGCCCTAATTTATCGCCCAAAGACATCTTTACTAATGGTCATTGGAGCATGCTGCCGGGGTAACCGGCAGACTGCCAACACAAAAAAAACAATACTAAGCAAACAATATACGGCATATTGGAAATATCGCATGCCAGAAACTTAGCAACAAGCTAACAAAATTTGCAATTTTTAATCAACTATTGATGATTTATGCATTAAATCAAACACCATATCGGCACTCCTACATGGAGAAGCGGAGATGATATCATATAAGCAACAATCAAACTATAANGATTTACACCGCTCATCACACTATCAATTAAAAAAAGAGAAAATAGAGCCCACTAAAATACAATTTTTATTGTGATTAATGATCCAAATCGCCCACCGCATGCATATCCATATAATTTTTACCATCTCACGAGACGTAATTGCCCTAATTTATCGCCCAAAGACATCTTTACTAATGGTCATTGGAGCATGCTGCCGGGGTAACCGGCAGACTGCCAACACAGAAAAAACAATACCAAGCAAACAATATACGGCATATTGCAAATATCGCATGCCAGAAACTTGGCAACAAGCTAACGAAATTTGCAATTTTTAATCAATTATTGATCATTTATGCATTTCATCAAACACCATATCGGCACTCCTACATGGAGAAGCGGAGATGATATCATATAAGCAACAATCAAACTATAACAAGCACCCATCATTCTTCATCAAGAAAAAGGAGAAGTAAATAAATTAATACATAACAAGACTTTCGGTCAGGCTTCAGAAATCTTCATCTAGTTTAAACTCATGGTTTCCGCCATTACCATTTATGCTCGACATCACGGACGCCTTCTGATACTCCCCAACCCTCTTCTCAAAGAAATTAGTCTTACCCTGCAGCGAGATGAGTTCCATCNGGCTCGAAATTAAATTGAGCACGATCAGTCTCAAAATTAAATAGAGCATTATCCGGCTCGAAATCAAAATAGGTTGGCTCAAATTGAGTTGTTTGTATCAGTTTCAACTCAAAATCAGCTTGTTCCAACTCAAATTTGAAACTAACCTGCTCAAATGAGCTATTTGGATCCATTCCAGCTTAAAATCAACTCGAAATTGGCTTGTGACTTGTTACATTTAATTTTTTCTTAGCAATATATATATAATTTTTATAGATAATAAATATCATGAGCTCAATCAATTCGAGCCCATCCATTTATGACTCAAATCAGCCTATTCAAATTTTTAGCTCATAACTGGGCTCGTTTATTTCGATCCAATCTTGATCCAAGTCAAAAATTCAAACCGATTTTCAAGCAATTAACAATCTTTGATCTAAATTCACAACCATAAAATTAAGAAATAATTACATATATAGCATCTGAAATATTTATATATACAAATTAATTACCTACTGATTTTTTTGTACTAATAAATGCTTAATAAAAATAAAAATATGAGTTAGGTCTTCTCATGAATTTCAATGTTTGAGAGAGAATTTGAAAAATGGATGAAATTGTAAATAGCACGCCCTCCAGTACTCTGTCTATACGGACATCACGGGCAGAAATGTGATGTCTGATTTACGAAAAAATATTACCTCAGGAGTACTGATGCATCAGTACTCCAATGAGGGGGTGTCACGTAGGCAATGGTNTAAGGAGTAGGTAACAGCGGCATGTCTGGAGGTCGAAGATGTTGACAATGGAAAGGGTAGGGTTGGGAAACTTTTTAGAGCTCTCGTGAATGGATGAATGGCTTGCAGGAGAAGAAGATGGAAATCGGNGAAGGAGTAGGTAACAGCGGCATGTCTGGAGGTCGAAGATGTTGACAATGGAAAGCGTAGGGTTGGGAAACTTTTTAGAGCTCTCGTGAATGGATGAATGGCTTGCAGGAGAAGAAGATGGAAATCGGAGCACCGCCTGCGGCTGCAGCTTTAATGGAGCGTTGTGGCGAAATGTGTTGCGAGGAGCCGGCGACAGAGATAGCATTGTGAACGAGAATCGCTGATGGGCTGATTTAAGGAAGCAGGGATGGCTACAGGAGAGTTGGGCGGTCATTGGAATTTGAAATGGGCCGAAATGAAAAGATTTGGAGTCCCGCGAACTTGGTTACCATTTGAAGCAGAATCGTTAATAATAACTGGCGGGAGGTTTGCCCGGGAAGAGATGAATAATGTTACAATGTATGAACAAAATTATTTTTTATTTATTTGCATTTAAAAATTAAATGTAATTAATTGATTATAATAGTAGAGAAATAGGTTTAAAAATTATGGAAGGTAATTAAATTAACGGAATAAGGGTGTGTATAGCCACGGCTGTATTTAGTCTAAAAATTTAAATACCGTTCTAGATAAATTTGTGAAACGCGCGAACCAAACGGTACAATCACACTTATAAGCTACCCTAAAAGGACCTTAAGTCTTAAAATATTTTTGAAGTGAAGTTAACCTCGTTAGTTTTTTTTTTTTTTGTAGATNCTGTATTTAGTCTAAAAATTTAAATACCGTTTTAGATAAATTTGTGAAACGCACGAACCAAACGGTACGGCCGCACTTAAGTCTTAAAATGTTTTTGAAGTGAAAGTTAACCTCGTTAGTTTTTTTTTGTAGATAAACAAAAAAAATTGCAAAAAATTAATTTGATTTTTTTCGAATTTGTTTATAATTGAGAAAATTATCATTTTAATAACTTTTAAGGTTTTAATAAAGCATAGGCTTCATGTTGATTTTTATAATGAATTATTTTAATGTAGTTATTATTCTTCAAAGTATATTCTAACTTCAAGCGATCAAATGAGCAACATGATTTATAAAGTGGTAATTAGATATGATTTCATTTTTTGGTTTGATATGTGTTGAACTCCAACTTGATATTTGGGTTTTTTCCTTTTGGACAGAAAAGATTACAAAAAAAAAAGAAATTTTTATTATATTTAATTCTCTTGTTTGTAGTAGTTGAACAAATTTTGAGGTGTTGGTCTCTTGGATCTTAGTCCACCCTGTCTTCCACAATTTACACTTTCGAGGAGAATTGGCCAAGTTTGTTCGTGTGAAAACAAATCGCTCGACTGACTCNAAGAAAAAATTGGGCAGATTCTGCCAAAATTTTAAGGTGTTGGTCTCTTGGATCTTAGTCGACCCTGACTTCCACAATTTACACTTTCGAGGAGAATTGGCCAAGTTTGTTCGTGTGAAAACAAATCGCTCGACTGACTCCCAGTGTCTGACCTTGACTGTTAATTCACCTGCTTATCCCTTAACTTTCACCCTCGACAAGTTGTCCATTTTTCACCTGACTCCATTCACTCGGTCATGGTCAATTGGCTTAGGTCACTCAGCTTTATGCGCTTCATTTTTCAAACATGTGGTCATATCTGACGCATCAATTTACTTTTTTCGATCATCCGGAATAGCTCTCTCCAATCAATATGTTATGGACCTTTTGATTCTTGATGATCTGAACTGTCACTTTTTTTTGGTAATACAATATGATAGAAGTCAATGTATTTATTAACCTACACAAATATTAAAAATATGAGATTTNGCTGACTCCCAGTGTCTGACCTTGACTGTTAATTCATCTGCTTATCCCTTAACTTTCACCCTCGACAAGTTGTCCATTTTTCACCTGACTCCGTTCACTCGGTCATGGTCACTTGGCTTAGGTCACTCGGCTTTATGCGATTCATTTTTCAAACATGTGGTCATATCTGACGCATCAATTTACTTTTTTCGACCATCCGGAATAGCTCTCTCCAATCAATATGTTATGGACATTTTGATTCTCGATGATCTGAACTCTCTAGACGATCACTTTTTTGGTAATACAATATGATAGAAGTCAATGTATTTATTAACCTACACAAATATTAAAAATATGAGATTTTTTTTTTAACAAATAAAATGGATAAAGCTGAACAAAAATCAAATATGAGAAATAAAAATGCAGTTAGAGGACTTTACAACATGACATATGCTTACGACAAAACTATAAAAACTCTTTAGAAAAAAAATACTGAAAAAGGTTTGAAGGTTATTGTGTGTTATTCATAATAAACCATGTAATTCAAACTTCTAGACGAGTTTTGCATTTCAAGATTTCTAGAAGGCAAGTATCATTAATAAATAAATAAATATAAATATTGACGTAATTTAGCTCATACATAATGTCTTGTATGAATGTATAAATTATCATGTTTCATTGATTTATAAAGTTATGGGCAAAGAGCATTTGAACATTTCCCACTCACGTGTGAAGCTGTAATGGTCTAAAAGTCCGTTTGGGGCAGCTTATAAGTGCGTCAAAACGCCGCCGTACCATTTGTTTCGCACGTTTCGTCAGCTTATCCGAAATTGCGTTTGGATTTTTACACTGAGCCGCGTTTCAGGATAAGCAGTTTATCCCGAAACGCACAAGCTGCCACAAACAGACCCTTATGTACAAATTTCCGGCAATAAATTTCATATATATATATATATATATATATATNACACTGATACCACCCAAATACTTTATATCACATCAAAAATATTATTATTTATTATTATTTTAACTTTTAAAATGTGAAATAAACTTTTTCATACAGAGTGAGGATGGCGAATATGTAAAAAATATGTTTTAAGTGTTGAATATGTAAATACATGGGAATTGAGTGATTCTAAAAGATCTCANGAATGATCAAATTAATCCCTAAAATAAGGCTTTTGCATGCATACCACCGACCAACTTCTATGTATTTACATATCCAATATTTTAACTTCATTTTTTACACTGATACCACCCAAATATTTTATATCACATCAAAAATATTATTATTTTAACTTTTAAAATGTGAAATAAACTTTTTCATGCAGAGTGAGGATGGCAAATATGTAAAAAATATGTTTTAAGTGTTGAATATGTAAATACATGGGAATTGAGTGATTCTAAAAGATCTCATATTTATTTGTATATTTCTATGCAAATACTTTTTTTTTTTCTTTTGGGAAAATTTTAAAACAAAAGTATTCTTGGAGATTGTATCACTTAAATTGCTCAGTTGATTTACTAACAAATGGAATCAAGAACAATTTTTGTCAATTGACTTGTCAAACTTCCCTCCTAATTCANAAAAATACTTTTTTTTTCTTTTGGGAAAATTTTAGAAGAAAAGTATTCTAGGAGATTGTGTCACTTAAATTGCTGAGTTGATTTACTAACAAATGGAATCAAGAACAATTTTTGTCAATTGACTTGTCAAACTTCCCTCCTAATTCAAGTTTGATGTTGCTCTTGGCTCATAATCAATGAGTGAGAGAGAAATTGTGTTAAATAAAATAAAATTAGTTGTATAGGTTTTATTATAAATAAACAAAATTATATTTTCTTATATAAATTTGAGTATTAAAATACAACTACAATCTTCATTATGGTTATTTTCTGCATCTACAGTTTCATTACGGTTAAGTTGTTTCTTCACCTCCTCCAGCCAGAGCCTAAGGTCCTCCCCCACCTCATCCTATGAAGATTCCTCTCCTTCATTTTGCAAAAAGCCATTTCAAAAAGATGGAAGTCTCTCCTTTGCACAATTTCTTATCCACAAGCAAAAAAGCAACCAACCCATTAACCTCCCCCTTAAGGGCTCCAATGTCTTCTTTTCATAAGGCAACCGATTTTCCACCATTATGCTACCTCAAAGTCAAGCTCCATCTTCCTGACCAGCCACACCTCCTTGTTCTACACCCTCCGCCTCAATAAGAAGGNCAAGGGCTCCAATGTCTTCTTTTCATAAGGCAACCGATTTTCGACCGTTATGCTGCCTCAAAGTCAAGCTCCATCTTCCTGACCAGCCACACCTCCTTGTTCTACACCCTCCGCCTCAATAAGAAGGGGCTTCCCACCTCACAAAAAATTGCAACCAAATGCCATCAAAACAATTATGTTAATTGTCCATATGATGGTATGGCCTTTATAGATGCTTGATGACGGCTCTAAAGCCTACAACTCTTCTATTTAAGTGTAGGCTCCTTTTCTCTTTTTTTTTTTTTTTTTTTTTGTAGGATTTGTATATAACCTCTTTATCATAAAAAAATAATCGCCTAAATTCAAACTTGTTTGAGATGACTTTTCTTCTATTCCTTCATAAATTAAGAGCAAGAATCTTTAACTTTGCTACTAGAAACCTTCAACCATTTCAAAAAAATAAGAAGAAAAATTGAGATCCCTCTTGTCATTGACACTCCTATAACTAAGAATATCCCCTCTATCTTTACAAGAGTATCTGTCCAAGTGCAAAATGGCTTCATTCTTTGCGTAGAAGTTTAAATCTCCCTAAACGGCAACACTTAAACCCTCAAACTTTATATAATTAGATTATTAGACCTTTCTCTAGTTGCTAATCTTTGTCATGCCCTCAACACTTATGCCATGCAAGCCCTTCCAATGAGCCTACCGCATCTCCCCTAGCTACATGGTCATAGTTGAAGTTTCCCTTCAAGCATTTGTGTATATTCTTGCCCCTAAGAGTCTTGACTCCCTTTCTTCCCCCAATTTGTCTCATCCATCAATAAACATTTTTATCTTTCTCATGTCTATTTGCTTCTTTAGAAGTTGCTAGTGAACTTTAGAATTTAAAGATATTTTAGGCTTTAAACTCTACAACCCAAATTACTTATCTGGGGCTGCTTATCACTGCACACAGACTGCAACTAGCTAATAATTTTCAACCTCTAGTTTACAAACTCAAGCACTCTATTAATGACTAAAAAAAACAAACTATTTATAAATGATCGAGATGTTCAATTTATTATATAGCTTTTTATCTCTAAAAGTTATATAAAAAAATATTTTATAGCCTGTGCTCTAAAGTTATTATTCATGGGAACTTTTCTACTAAAAGATAAATATGATCACTTAAAGTTTATCTGTATATAAAGGATAAAAAGTGGTCTGGTGTTGTCTTCTCTTCACAACATTTCTATAGGTTGTTGTGCAAACCTCATTTGAAATACTTAAAATAGAGACAAATTGTCATCTAGCTAGTTCTCTGACTTATATAATTCAATCTTGGAGCTTTGTAATAGAAATGTCTCCTTGTAGAAAAATCTTTATATAATTGCTAATACTTTGAGGCATCAACTTAGCTTCTTTATTCTTGATGGCTCTTCTTTCTTGTTGCTATGGGAATTTTGGATTAAGGAAATATGATCAAAAAATTTTTTAAGGGAGAAGTGTTCTTGGTCTTACTAGTCCTTAATTTTAATTACCTTAACAAACTAATACTTCCCTTTGGATAATTCATACTACTCTAATACATTCTCAATGCATCTCCAATCTAATTTTAAGACTTCCCATTCATGTATTTTATGAGGGGCTACTCTGAAAAGGATTTGTCGATTCTTCACATAACATGTATTCTGATGAATCTAATATTGTCATCATGCTAGTTATTTAAATTTTATTTAATTCTATGTAATGATGCATGGGACCCTTAAAACTATCGATGCTTTAATTTCTAGAGGAATATCTTCTACCTAGGTTTGTATATTTTGTCATAAAGGAAATGATTCCCTTATTCATCTTCTTCTTCTTTATTATTTTTTTAAAAAACTATCTTAAAAGGGTGATTTCCTTTTACCAACACCTTCCTTCTCAATATGTAATTACTTTAAATTTTGTAACATATTGGCACCATGACAAAACATACCTAAAGGCTTTAACAAGTTCTACCTCCTCTTTATTCACTGAATTATTTATCACTTGTCAAAAAAATATATAATAGAGGACATAGGCATAAGTTTATAACATATTCTCCACTCTCTACAAAAGAAAACATGAATCTAATGCTAAGTTGCTTCATTGAAGAAAAAAAGGTTTAGTGGGACTTTATGAGCTAATTTTTTTTGTATAGTAAGTTCTTTAGCTTTCTTCCACATATATGATTTATTGGTTGTTTTATTGAATGGATTTAACATGGTTGTGGTGTTTTGGGTTTAGTTGTCGGGCTACGGACTATACTCTTAATTACAACTTCACATTGAACAATCTTTTTAAGTTTTATTTTACATTTGGAATTCAACTTTTAAACTCATTAATAATTTATGTTCTCTAAGGAGCAACATGGTTTTAGCATCTCGGTTCTTCTTTTGCCTGGAGTAGGTCGCTTATATTATGTTTATTGCTATTTTCATATATTTTGGTTTTGGTTCTTAGCTACCAAACATGTTGGTCTTGGCATTGTCTTTACTACATTTTAGCTTCGTTCCTCATTGGTTGGTTACTCCTTAGGGGCCTCTTAGTCTTAAAATGCCTGTCTGACGGTCCTTTTGTTTTTATATAAGCTAATATATGTTAAAGTTAATATGTTTCATGAACTTTATTGACTTTTCTTTTTTTGTATTTTGCTTTGTTTTTATTTTTATTTGTTTTGAAAAAGGTTTCCCTAT
This sequence comes from Phalaenopsis hybrid cultivar, assembly GCA_002079205.1. Lineage (NCBI taxonomy): Eukaryota > Viridiplantae > Streptophyta > Magnoliopsida > Asparagales > Orchidaceae > Phalaenopsis > Phalaenopsis hybrid cultivar. The sequence goes on from JXCR01131571.1 coordinate 11,114, forward strand.
GTATTCATGTACACTTCTCCATACATTGACAAATTTGTGCAAAGCCCTCAAAATCCTCAAAATGTTCAACAGCCTAATTTTTTATACCAAACCTTTAGAAGATTAAGGCTAAAGTCCTCAACCAACTAAACAAAGTAGAGTTACAAAAAAATTATTTTCTTGTTTTACTTTCACTACAATAACTACCAGGTCTAATAAAATATATTGTTATTTTATTTAGTACTTATAAGTTTTCGCTTTTTAGTACTATCTCTTCAAATAAGTGATAGAAATATGTTGAAACTTTATTTTAAATTTTATACTTTTTTATTAATTAACTAATTTATTTGAATATGGTTATTTTTGTGTCTTCCTTTCCAAATTCAAATTTTCTTCAATTATTAGAGTTAATATATTATATTCATTTAATAATCTTAGCCATTTAATTCATACAAATAAGTTAATTTTTCTTAAAATAAAATGAATTTAAAAAATGTCAATAATCTAATATTTTTGAACTCAAGTAAATTACCTTTTGCATTGTGGAATATTTACATTGATTAAAGTTGGCTACTTTTTCACCTAAGCATTGAAAAAAAAAACCTATTATGC
>JXCR01131574.1:0-34730 GCA_002079205.1 Phalaenopsis hybrid cultivar
CAAACTAACAAATTTGCTCGAATCAAACTGGTTTTTTCCTTTACTCCTCTTCATTCTTGGTGTCATTCTACAAATCTTATAAATTCCGAAAAATAACTTCAAAAATCAAGTCTAAATCATTAAACTAAAATTCCTAAAGCACAAACTAAACTTCCCAAGAAATTTTCATAGATTTTTCCTCATTTTTCACCATGAATAGTGAAATTTTAAATTTCTCCAAATGTTCTCAAAATACATGGTGAAAATCCAAAATTTTTGCATAGAAGTAAAACTCTTAACTTAGGGAATTCAAAACTAGCAAACTTTTCTTGATTCCACCAAGAGATCTCCACTTAATGGTGTGCCCTAGCCCTTAAAAATTGCGATTTTGAGAGGTGGAAGGCGACGGGAGGCGTTAAAAATGGTGTTTTCAAACCAAAATTTCACTTTTAACCATTCCTGAATCGGTTTTCGTGAACTGGCGCTTAAGCGCTGGTAAGTCGCGCTTAGGTGCCTGCCTCTCAGGTTAGCTCACGCTTAAGCGCGAGCTGTGGCGCTTAGGCGTCAGTGCATTATTTTTTAAATCTTAAAATTTAAGTAATATGTACTATTTGCCAAAGTAAACCACCCCTAAATGATTTCATAACACTTAATTGACTATTTTCAATTTCCTATAACTTCCCTCTCTCTCTAAAAATTCTCCTTAATAACTATTTCAATTTGAAGCTAAAGTAACAAAANTCCAAAGTAAACCACCCCTAAATGATTTCATAACACTTAATTGACTATTTTCAACTTCCTATAACTTCCCTCTCTCTCTAAAAATTCTCCTTAATAACTATTTCAATTTGAAGCTAAAGTAACAAAAAATTTTCACAAAAACAAACTTATATTAATTGACAAACAAGTAAAAATACAATTGACACCTAATTCTCACTCCAAATAGTCTCAGATGAGAAAATTTTCCTAAGTAAAAATCACTTAACACACATTCACAACTAAACACATAAGTAACATAAACACTAACACATGTCTTAAACACTAAAAACACTTAAAGACAACAGCTTTAATCACACAAAAACAAACATAGAACTTAATTCCCTTCTTTATTTGAAGGAACAAACTCAGGTTTTTCATTAGTCTCTCCTAGGGCAATTGAAATATAAAGTTGATAAAACGGACGGTGGTGACGCACTTTGATGCAATCTGCTTCAATCCACTTTTGCTTAAGAAACATCTCGTTATCTGCTTCCTCTATATAACTAGTGTGACTAAATTACATTTTCAATTATCATCCAATATGCTCAAGATGTGCATGAATTTGCAATACCATAGTCTCCAGTACAGACATAATATTTTCAATTTTGTTGATTTTCTCTGATATCCCTTCAATACTAACGGTTAAGAAACCGTTATACATCTCTTGTGCACTTTGACTAATGAATTTCTTTCTCATGGTCTCTTCCTTCTTCTTCAAATCCATCTCCCATGAAGACATCATCTTAAAATCTCTCTCTCTTTTAGAATTTAGGGCTAGAAATGATCTGGGGGTGAAATTCCTTCACTAAACCCTTTTATTTATAGGCCTAAATTCTTCCAATAACTCCTAGACACGTTTAGAAACTGCCAAGACACGTTTTTACAAACTTCTAGGAAGTTTTCCCTACTAGAATATTAATTTTACACATGTTTTAAACTGTCGCACTTAAACATCGGATTTGACGCTTAAGCGCCAGTGCACATTTTTGCACAAGTCAACTTAACGTCCAATTTATTATTTTAACATGTCTAAATCACTAATTTAAGTCTTAAAATCAATACTGACACACAATAGTCTAAAAAATACTACCCCAATTTTCTTAATCACACATAAAATATTAATAAAAAAAAACACACTGATACTTATGGGTTGCCTCCTACAAAGCGCTTGGTTATACGTTATCAGTCTGACGTACCAGTGCTTACTCTGGTTGACCCAACATCATTCTATCATTAAACTTATGTTGATCCCCTATAAAAAATGGTTTCAGCCTATGTCCATTCACTTTAAAGATTTTCTCAGATTTAGGATCTTTAATATCCACAGCTCCTTAAGGATAAACTGTCATTACAATAAATATGCCCATCCACCTGAACTTAAGTTTGCCTGGAAATATTCTTAACCTTGACTTATATAGTAAAACTTGTTGCATTGGCTGAACATTTTTAGTAAGAATCTTTTGATCATGCCACATCTTCATCTTTTCTTTATAAATTTTGGCACTTTCATAAGATTCATTCATTATCTATTCAAGCTCATTTAACTGTAATAATTTTTTCTTACCCGCATCTTTCAAATTATAATTGAACTCTTTAATTGCCCAATATGTTTTATGCTCAATTTCAACTGGTAAGTGACAAACTTTCCCAAATATTAGCCTATATGGGGACATTCCTATAGGAGTTCTATATGAACTCCTATAAGCCCACAAAGCATAGTCAAGTTTGACTGACCAATTCATTTTTGTTGGATTAAAAAATTCTTCCATAATTCTTTTAATTTCCCGATTGGATAATTCAGCCAAATCACTTGTCTGAGCATGTAAGCAGTAACAATCTTATGATTTATATGATATTTCTTTAATAACTTTTCCATTATGGTATTTCTGAAATGACTTCCCCCATCAGTAATGATAACTCTCAGCATCCCAAATCTACAAAATATATTCATTTTAAAAAATTTTGCAACACTTTGAGCATCAAATTGAGGTAAAGCAAAAACTTCTATCCATTTGGATACATACTCCACTGCTAACAGAATATATAAATTTTTGAAAGATGATATAAATGGCCCCATGAAATCTAATCCCCAAACATAAAATATTTCAACTTCTAGCATATAATTGAGAGGCATCTCATTTCTTCTAGAAATATTTACTACTCTTTGATATCTATCACAAGTTGTGATATAAGCATTAACATCTCTAAAAATTGTAGGCCAATAAAATCCAGATTGTAAAATTTTGTATGTTGTTTTATCAACACCAAAATGTCCTCCAAAATCAGAATTATGACATTTTTGGATAATCTCATAAGTTTCTTCTAATGGTACACATCTTCGAAGATAACAATAAACATATTTTAACTACAAAATCTAGGTAACAATAAACATATTTTATCTTGGTTTTGCAACCAAGAAAAAGGATCAGAAAAAATATGCGAGATGCGATGGGGACTACGAAAGCCTTAACTTCATGGATTCTTGTTTTTTTTTGACATAGACATATGTATGAGGAGGATTGTATCACTATTTTGACAACAATCATAAAGGAAAAAATCTTAGATAGCCACGAATCACCACGCTACTTAAATCACAAGAGTGCGAGCCTTACATAGCCTAAACAACAGTAAGATTTATCTGCCACTGTTTTTCATCCTTTCCAACTACATTATCTTTTATTTTTGTTATTAAGTTGGGTTTTAGGAAAACATCTCCTAGTTGTAATTGTGAAAAACTATATTTATAAGTTTAGTAAACTAGAGATTTGCCCCCCACACCCCCTTGAATAATTCTTAGCACCTTCCTTGTAGGATCGATACGTTGTACTCTTTAATAAAATTATTACTTGACACATATACTTGCTTTGAGTGACCAACTTACCTCGCGGTAAATTTTGGAGCTTCGAAGCTTCTTAGTTTCTTGAAATTCATTCCATAATGTGTCCCATGCTTTCTTTTGTAGCGGTTATGCTCATGATTCAAGAAAAATATCATCTGTCATTGCTTTTTGTAAAACAAATAGTTTTTGAGAGACTTATGAATGATAATCTTTAAGTGCCTTCTTTTGATTTGCTGAAAGAGCCGAAGTATTTTTCGGAACATTGAATCCTTCTTTAATAATCCTACATAAATTTCAATAGTAAAAATAAGTCTTCATTTTGATGGTCCAAAAGTCATAATTTTCTTCATTAGTGATTGGAATCGGGACCGATGAATGGTTTATGTTGATCATTGTAGACATATTATAATTATACAACGTCTAGTAAATAATTTTTCCTGGCTCTACTACAAATTGTTGGAAAATTTGAAGGGAAGAGAAATAGATTTATTACTGAATTTTTCTCAATAGTTTTTGGTTTACATGACAACATCATGGTTATGACTATTTACAAGCACGAGAGACTAAATCAAGAAATTTCTAAACCCGTCCATTTCTTTCTAGAAAACATGCTCTAGATTCCTCCTAATAAAATATTCTAGTGTTTCTCATTTAATACAAATATCATAAAATTTTCTACTTAATACTAGATAGAACATTCTAGAATATTGAAGAAGTAAGCATCAATCTTCTTAGGAGGATATTTTTGGATGGGAATAATGAGTATTAATATAAAATATTAATGTGGACAGGGTTCAATTGTGAGATCATGTTTACAACTAAAAACACTTACCACCAAAATTAACATACACACACACACACACATCAATAAAATTCGGAAATCTTGCTCTTCTTATTATATGCCATATGAAAGTTGACAGAACAGACAAGGATGTTTTAAGTATTCCAATCTGAACATTGTATAAAGGAAGAAAATGGCTGTTTTTACACATTAATGACTTATCCATAGAATCTATACTTTGATATCTTCTTTTGATATAGTGAAGTAAAATAAAGTCTGGACCACATCTCCATCAATATCAAGTAAAGCGCTATCTTTCAACATTTTTCTCTTCAATAGTCAGTAAGGCCCAAAATTAAGTCTTTCTCTGTTCAATCTTATGCTTCATAACATGAACGCTAGTACTTTTTCCTTCAGATATATCTTATTCGTATTTGAGGAGCTTATAAGAGACCTGAAACCGTGAATTACAATTTCAATTTTCATTGTGAAAACTATTTGAAAATTTAGGCTTGTGAAAACATGGCTGTGAAGATTGTAACTATGTTATTTTAAGTTTTAGATACTGCAGTGGTTCCCTTACAAACTTTAACAGAAATTATATTAATATATGCACTTTGTTTTGTACTTTTATGTGATTTAATAAAATATCGCTCATTTTTAATTCGAATAATTTCTTCTTTTTTTATTTTCAAACATATAATCCCAGGCGTATAAGATCTAAATCATGAAATTCATAAATTCATGGAACTCCTGCATTTCGGCATTTGACTTGATTCAGTAAATTCGATGATAAATCTTACTTCAAGAGCCACCAAACACCTCATTAAACGTTGTTGAACATTCTGAAAAATGCTCGTAAGATACGTAATTTAACATTTTTAATAAATACTATAAATTCAGATTTACTAAATCCTGTCGAAATTTAATAAATCTTGAATTTAAGATAAAACTGATAAGAAAATAGAGGTGGGACAAGATTTGCTAAATTCTGAATTTAAGAATGTCATTTTTCTTGTCTGACATGATTTAACAGAAATCCTACTCAAGACAACTGAGAAGAAACTGAGATGGAACTGGATTTACTAAATTCTGAATTTATGATTGCCATTTTTTTTGTCACAACTATAACTGACATTATAAATCTTAACTTTTTTTTTCCACGCCTTGAATCATTTTATCTTTGCAATGAATTGTCTAACATGAAGATTTTGTCTTGGAACTTTGAATGTTCTATCTTATCGTTCTAACAAAATAACATCCATAGTCTCGCAAGTTCTAGTCTTTAGAAGCATTATTAGAAGTTTATTTTATAAACTCACGATTCCAAGTTGCTATAATTCCAAGGAGTTGAATCAAACTTTAAGAAAGAGTTTTTGTTAAACATTAGAGTTCTCGGAAGCTGAAAAGAACTTGCAAACTAATTTATTCTCTATTTTCACAAAAGAGGAGCAGAAATTATTCCATACGGAGCATTTACACAACTCTGCGTGCGGACTTGCAATAATATGCCGCCACATGAAGGTTATACAGAGGTTAGTGAAGTGAAATCGCGGAAATCATTGAGTTCTTGAGGTGTTATTATGAGGTTTTTGTGGGCGTTATGCGGGGGCAGAGAATATTGGGGGGCTATTTGGGTGTTATTATGAAATTATTGCGGAGTGTAACCGTGGCGATTATTAGGAGGTTATTGAGATTGTAATAACGGAGGTTATTTAGAGGTTATTGAGGCGTTTTTAGAATTAATACTCCAATAACTCCTAATTACCTTCCCAATAACCTCCACATTTCCACTTCAATAATCTTCATGGGAGGTGGGCCCGATATAGCACATGACGGCATATTATTAGAGTACACACGTAATGCTGCGCACGTGCTCTATATGTAATAATTTCGCAAAGAACCACGCGCCTTATGGTTTAAATTCCTATTATCCCAATGAAATTTTAGAAACATAAGAAAGAGTATAATAGCTTCCAATAAGTGGCTCGAAAAATGGCAACAACTTCAGGAAATAAAATAAAATAAAAAGTGTGGTGTTAGTCTTCTTCCAGTACAAGAATGGGCCATCTCCATGTTCACCACCAAAGTGGGGCTTCATTTTTTTCCTATTGATTCATACTGCATTACGATGTTTCAACGCTCTGACAAACGTCTCTCTCTACATATTAGAAATGAGGTTATTTTACAAGCTGTAACATTTTTGCCAAGGTGATGTCATATGAAAGATCTTTCATGTTTGACTTCAGTTTGCTTCACGCCTGTTTTTTTTTCTAGGGGCAGTTGCATGCAGACCAACATAAACTTGCTATTTGCAAATCCAGCACTCATTCTTCCATTTTTCAAATTCTCTCTCAAATAGCAAAATTAGTGGTAAAACCCCAACCCATATTTTTCAAGTTCTTCGAATTCTCAATGGTTTAATTATGGCATTCATAAATATATCAGTTTAGCGATTCAAAAAAATCACCTGGGTTGTTAATTTGCATGTATCAATGTTTTGAGTGGTTGGTAAGTAACTATCATTTTTTTTTCATATTTTGCGAGTATGAATTACATTATTCTTGAATAAAATCTTAATTGTAATTATGTCAAAGTTATTTCATTTATAATGACTTAATTGGTTACAAGCTCAATTATATGTATTNTTACGTAACTATCATTTTTTTTTCATATTTTGCGAGTATGAATTACATTATTCTTGAATAAAACCTTAATTGTAATTATGTCAAAGTTATTTCATTTATAATGACTTAATTGGTTACAAGCTCAATTATATGTATTTAAGAACATATCATATTAATCTTTAATGTTATTGGTGCACACCATTATTTATTTGTTTTTGCTTACAAATGTGGCAATCGATTATCATCGTCATTGAGTTGATCTTATCAATAATACAGTGTGGCCAAATTTTATAAATCATAAGTTTTTGACCGACACCTAATTTCCATAAACATACGCCTCAAATTATTGAAGATGTTGAGGGGTCATTTCATTAAAAAAAGTTTTATTTATAGGCAGGTAGAATATTCCTCATTTGTAGTGATGTATATTTAATAGTCATTTCATTGATGTGTGGTATGTGAAATATGGTTTAGTTCGGTTTGAAGATAACTTTTTGGAGCACCGAGGTTCGACATCAAGTCTTTATTTAATAAGAAACATTGAAGGTTTTTCATTATAAAGAGATTTACTTCTAGTATTCTTAAAATTTTGATTTTTTTTGTAGTATTGAGCATGAATTTCTTAAATTATTTATTATGACTATTGAACCCAAATTTGTTCTTGAAATTCTCAGTATGATTAGTTCTTGAATTTCTTCAATCTCACTCAAGAAAAAGTGTCTAGATAAGAGAGATTGAGAACTATGGTTAGAGAAAGAAATAAAAAGAGAGAAAGGAAGAGGAAAGTAGCTGAGCAGTCAAGTCAAGCCAACACAAAAATGAACATGATGAGAGAGATTAGAGGTTCCTTAGTTCTAGCGGGAGTAAAACTACTAAAACCATGATCACCAATTCGGGATTAAAATAAAGGATCTGAGATACCTTTTCACATTAATTACACCATTTTTAATAAGTTGGCCATCAAAAAATGAAATATTTAGGCTTATAATATCTAAAGTCCTGTGCAAAGATATAATTATCATTAACTTTCATAGCCCGAATGAAGTTGATATCTTTTAGAGGTCTTGTTCTACTTGGCTTCCTTGCTAAATGGGGAAGTTCTCTTCCACAGATGATTCTCGTACTCGACCCTTTGTATTTGGCCTTTCATACTTGACCTGTCGTACTCCGCTATTATTTCTATATTGACTTTTATCTGATTTCCTGATGCCATGAATTCATGTTTTTATAGTTCAATGTTGTATTTTTCTGCCGGTGTAGCTTCTGCTGTTGGATGGGTCAATAGCTATTCGGTCCTTGCACGCCTAAGTAGTAACTCATGGTCAAGATGAACGGGCCACAAGCTATTCAGTACCTTTTGGTCTGAGTAGCTACTGTTTTTCAAGCATATTAATTGGTTCTCTCATATCTTAAAAGTTGTGTTTTAATAAATATAAGGGAATTAAATACAATTAATTGGTTCTTACTTTTAATAAATTTTTGTAAGTAGAGTACTCCTATGGACTTTTGAGCCTTTGGCTCTTGAAAAAGGAATGATGGGAAGTCTCTTAAGTCTTTTTGTTTCAGTATCCTATTTTTCAGGTTTTTTAATTCTCTGTTCATTTTAGTTTGCTATGGCAGGTCTTATGTTGTCATAAACAAACATTTCAGACAAAGATTTACTCCATGGAGTGTTTGATAGTAGAAGCATAGAGAAAACATGAGAAGATAAAGGGTTGTAGTGAATCAGAAGAAGTTCAACCTGTCTTTCAACCAAAAAGACTTTTCTAGAATGACTATAATAGACTTTAAAGCGGTGGTAGTTGACCCGACTCGCAATTACACAATTATTTAATTTCAGAGATACGGCCAAAAGATTGACCCAATTTATATTTAACAGCTAGTGTGCATAATTAAATATTATATAAAGATGATAAAATGGGTTTATAAACTAGGGGTACTAGGCAAGTATACATATATTTTGAAGTAATATAAGATTTTCTTTAAAACCCTAATATTGATCCCACGGGAAATAGTAAAAAATTTTATAAAGTTGGCTTTAATAAAACCTACTTTTTAATAATATAAAACATATATAGGAAATGATCGCAAGTTTTTGTAGAATATCTAATCCTATAAAATTAAAGGAATGTTAAGTATGTTAAGCAAATTCAAAATGTAAATGCAAAACAAATTTAAAAAAGTTTTTAAACTGTAAAGTTATCTTTACTCTAGACTAATAATGTATGAAGACTTCAAATTTGAATAAAACATCATCCCTCATGAAATGAGTTCATAATTAGTATAGGAAAATAATTTTAAAATAAAACTAAGGTATTGTGCCAAATAGGAGCAATTCTATTCTTTACTCTCTATTAAGTTCATAAAGAAAGTTTGCTAATCCAGAGTTTGGTCCCTAAACTCGTAGTTAGGCTGGGAAGATACTAGCTCTCACTCTAGAGTTCCCACTTCCCCTTCCCTAAGGACTAACATCTCGCTTTAGTTTCCAAACATCTGGACCAAATTGAGGATTTTAGTCTATCATCCTAAAGTCTCCAATTCTACGATCATTAAAACTTATTTCTATATTTATTTGAACTTAACCTCAAAGACTACATTCTCATCCATGAGGCTAAATGTGATTCTTACTATGTTGGAACAGAGCATATTTCGAATCACTACGTTTTACAACAAATTTTAACAAATCAATTGGCCAGATTGATAAATAAATGAAGCATAGAGTTTGAATCATCATAACTTATGGAATTTTAAAGCACTTCTACTAAACTACATTCATACACAAATTATTCCTTATTGTGGAGAAAGACAAAGGAAACTACTCAGATCTCTTGGGGAAGAAATAATAACACATGGATTTATAGATAAATAAAAGTTTACAAAACAAGACAAATTAAAATAAACAAAGTAGTCAACTTATCTTAAACACTTTTCCGAGCAATCCTTCAAGTTCTTTTGAATCACTCACTCTCCTTACAATTCAGTCCAAACTTACTTGGAATCTATAGTGAAGAAGATATCTCTCATTTTCCACTTCTCTTTCAAATCTTAAGCAAGCCTTCAAGACTTTCTCCTCTATAGGAAGAATCCACTTCTCTATAAAAGACTCCCTTTTATTCCTCCCAAAAGTCTCTCTTTTAAATCTCCATAAGTCTCTTTGAATAGAGCTCTCAAAACCCCCAAGAGTTTCTTCAAGAACCCCTTCAAAATTCATCCAAATTTAATGGATCTTCTATATAACCGTCGCTGATGCCTAAGCGCCAGATCCTGACACCTAGGCGCCAGGCTCTCTTTTGTCTAGAGCCTAGGCACCAAATTCTGGCGCCAGATCAGTATTGGCCTTTTTGCTTCATTTGACTCTAATTTTCTCTATTTTTTCTCCGTTTGCTCCATTTACTCCATTTAGTGTACCTACAGCCAAAAAAATCAAAAATACCTTTCATTAAAGTGTAATATCATTAAAAATAGGCATTAAATGTACAAATAAAAGCAACATATTTTAGGCATGTCAAAATCCCCCAAACATAATTATTACTTGTCCTAAAGTAACTTATTTCTTCTAAAAAATATGTTAACATGTTTTAATATGTGGTAGTGGGTTTCATTAAAGACCTCTATAATTTTGTCTTGTAAATATGGTAGTCATGACTTTATGAAAATTATAATAATTCAGGTTAGAATTAAGGCATAAGAATGTCTTGTAATCAAGTCTAGGAATTCTAATTCTTCTATTCATTTCAAAAATTAATTGCAGTCTGAATAATATAGAAGTCTCAGAAAAATAACAGATAGAGTTTGAGAGAACTCTACTCGTAAAGGTAAACTAATGTTGTAGAAAATAAAAGCTCAAAATTGTAATTAATTCACTTTCTTTAAAATGATTCAAGTGATTTTAATTTTTAATTAGGCATCCCCTCAAGCTTGTCCTGACTTTCACACATACTTTTCTTTTTTTTTCTTTCTTTTTTTTTTTCTTTTTCTTTTCTTTTTTACTTTCAGGATAATTTTTAATCCTTTCTTTTATTTTTTACTTTTAGGATCATTTTCAAACCTTTCTTTTCTTTTTCTTCATCATGAAAATATGTAAGTATAGGAAGCAGGAATACAATAATAGAAGAGCCTAATTAACATGTATATAACAAAAAGAAATTACATAAAAGAGTTTTTCTAAACATTATAACATGTACAACAACAACAGTATAGTAAAACAATCAGTGCAACAACACAAAAAACAAGCAATATAAGCAACGAATAGTAATAAATCTATAATCTATTAAGAACAAAAAATCTTATAATCAATATTAGTCGAGTTCAGGTCATATAACAATATAAATAAATACAACAAAAAAAAACAACAAGCAACACAATAAAGATACTAATCCTCCTCATCATCTTCTTTTGTCTCCTCATCAGTCTCCTCCTCCTCTTCCATATAGTCCTCTGGGTGATAGTCTGGAAATGGAGGACTCAGTGGAAACTGAATATTATGATCTCCTTGCAGAAAAATCACAAGAGATGTACTGAAACTCATATCATAGTTATGTTTGAGTTTTAAGTATCCTTGGACATGATCAATCTTATAATTAATATTAGTCGCTTTACCTTGGTGATATGTTATGTCATGTGTCAAAGCCTGATCGTCACTACGAAGATATTCTAGAGTGGCAGAAGAATGAGAAGCATAATGGGAAGTAGATGGTTTGGAGTTAGAGGTTGAAGGAATATCTGAACCTCCTTCTCTAGATGTCATTCCAACATGCAACTCATATACTTGAACATTGGTTCTGCTAATTGGCTTAAGAGGTTGCACCTGTTCTTCCCAACTCTCATATCTTACTCCTGATTGCTTACTTAAATTAAAAATCAGGGCAAGGAAACCTAATCCTCCAGTAGACTAACATCTAAAAGAAATATTCTGATAAATTATAGATCCAATATTTACATTCTTCATCTATTGAATGCAAAAATTCAAAGATGCTCTCTCCTTGATCACCTTACTAAGATGATTAGTGGGAAGAAGTCGTGCAAAAATAAAATGGTGTCATGCCTTGAAAGGTGCGTTTAACATTGAGGTAGAGAAGTTTACTTTATGATTATTCTTAATTTTTCAAACTCCTTTCCCGTCAGTCAGAAATGTTATCACCTCATTCAACTGTGATTTAGAAGACTCAAATGAAGAATACACAGTTCATAACATTTGGTAACTAGAATAGAGCATTGATGCGCTTAGGAGTAACTTCCACTCTTCTTCAAAAATAAACTTGATCATCAAAAGCTTCAGGGAAATTGTCATAAATTTCCTATACAATAGAAATTGCTGCTACTACGGTGAAGTAACAGAAACTTTCCCAGTGTCGGGCTATAATTAAGCTTTTAACCACTCCCCTAAGATTGAGAAAAGCCCTCTCCCGAATCAACTTTGTATTCACAAGGAGATCATTGTATCTAAATTGAGCCATCATATTGGAAAATTTCCCCGAATCAAACTTAAATCCTCCTTTTGCTTACTTAGTTTTAGGAGCCATAATCTATTAAAAATTCATAATTTCCAAATAATATTCTTAAACTCCCAACAACATTTTTATAAGGTAAGAAACTTTCTACCATGGATTCATCACTCATTTCTTCCAAAAAATCCAAAATTTCAGCACATGAGCAATGTGAGAAGAATCCATGGTGAAAACAAAAAAAATTTGCATTAAAGTGAAGCTCTTACCTTGAGGAGATCAAATCTGAAGTTTTTAAGTCAATAAATTGCCCCAAAAATCAAAATTTGAAAAGCCCTAGGAAGCCTCTACACTGTTTTCACAAAATCAGGGAAGAAAAAGATGACGGCTTGTGTAAAAATTGGGGTTTTAACCCTGATTTTCAGTTTAGCTGAGTTGACGCTTAGGCGCCACTTTTGGTGCCTAAGCTCCAAGCTCTCGGGTTTCTGGCACCTAGGTGCCAGATTTCAACGCCTAGGCTCCAGTGCCCATATTTTTGTTTTTCATTTTTTTATTAAATTTCAACAACGAGCACTGCACACCAAGGCACTACAAACTAGCAAGTCAAATTCTAATATAAACAATCACTTATATTTAAATATAAATCCAATCCGCACACAAACACAAATATATGACACTCATAACCTTAAAACACAAATTCTAAAATCACTCATAGTCTCATAAGCATTCAAACACTCTAAAAGCCAACAAGCACGCCATAGAGGTAATGCTCAACAAAACCAAATATTTTCAAACACACATCACAACAACAAGCACATATAGAAGCTACTACACAAAATTGCTATAAATTGTCATCAACCTCATTATCCACTTCTCTAATATCTCCAAGTGATTGATGTACAGACAATTTGTAGAAGAGATAGTTTAGGAAGTCCTCAGAATCTTCATTGATCCAGTCATTCTTCTTATACATCTGAACATGTGCATCATGGACTATGGAAGTATGGTCCGACTATTGTTTCATTTGCCAATCCAAATGATTGAATTGATCAGTGATACTACTGATCATAGGATAAATCACTGATATCTCCTTCTTTATATTCCCTACAGCCTCCGAGATACTTGCTAAACTATTTGCACGTCGAGATACCGATGATGTGGAAGGGCATGAAGACTGGTCCAAATAAGAACTTCCTCAATGCGTCATATAAATATTGATGTGTCACACATCAAGATAGACTGATCCATGGTCTTTCAGGGAAGAAGTATCTTTTCCCAACTTTCATAAGGGACCTAGTCTTGACTACAAAGTGAGAATATAATTGCAGGGTGTCCATGCCTAGTCTTAGATCCATTGAGTGCAACTCCAATGATAGATGTATAAATAAGTGCCCCCACATCAATAGGTCTTCCCATCTGAATACAGTAATTGAGGATTGCACTTTCCTTCATTACTTTTTTATGTTCTTGGTGGGAAGTAATTTGGCAGAAATGAAGAAGTGTCAAGGCATAGATGATGGATTTAATCTTGCAGCAGGAAAACTAACCTTGGAATCACTTCTAAATCTCCAACGTTCATCGCTCTCTATCAGGAATTTGAAGATTTTAGTCAAATTGACTCTAGTCAGAGCAAAGTTAGCAAATTTGCAAATTGGCACGCCATCCACCAAGAAAAACACATTGATTATTGAAGGAGTGAAAGATACTAACTTAATTTGACCATAAACCAATCCTTGATTTAATCCATGAAGATTTACATAGAACTCCTTCACAATAGAAATCACAACAACGACAGTGGTGTAGCAAAACACTACCCAACACCTTTACGCAATAATTGCCTCGATATGCCCTCCAGGCATGATGAATCATCTTTATTTTATCAATTTATTCTTCACTAAAGCCCTATCATGAAGTCTGTGCTTTTTTGTTTATGAACTTATTATGATCATAGAATCCAAGAGTTGAACTTCGTCAAAGCATTACAATCCTTGATTTTTGAAATCCGATGAGATCTCAAGACTTCTATTACTCCCAAATATTTTAAAATGGTGAAGAATGAAATCTTTTGAAGGTTTTGGGATGTTTTTAATGGAAAAAATAGTTAGAAACATTACAAAACCACTCTATTTCACGATTCTATAAATGTGATTCCTAGGCACCAAATTTGAGAACCTAGGTGCAAGATCTCTATATTCTGGCGCCTAGGCGCCATTGCACAATAAAGCACTGGTTCATCATAGGTCCAAATACACATCTTATTTAAGTAGTAACAGCACATGTATGACTCTCAAAAAGGATCAAGAAAATACACACAAACAAATCTAAACCAACTAAACTCAATTCATTTTGATAACTATGGGTTGCCTCCCACAAATTGCATGGTTTAATGTCAACTGCCCGACATATCCACATCTTACTCAGGTTGACCCAACATTAGGATTTCATTAGATATAGATCTATTTCCATCAAAGTAAGGTTTCAGCCTATGTCCATTCACTTTGAATTTTATCATAATGAATGACCCCAACCACCTAGACTTTAGATTCCCAAGAAAAAATTTCAACCTTAAATTTTATAGTAAAACTTATTGTTTAGGTTTTATATTCTTTATTAAAATATTCTGATCATGCCATAATTTTAACTTTTCCTTTTAAATCTTTGCATTCTCATAAGATTTATTTCAAATTTTCTCAAGCTCAATCCATTGCAATAATCATTTCTCACCAGCATCTTTCAAGTTATAATAAAATCCTTTAATAGCCTAATAAGCTTTATGTTGTAATTCTACTGGTAAGTGACAAGCCTTCCCAAATATGAGTTTATATGTATAGGAGTTTTATATGTCGTTCTATAAGGGCACAATGCTCCATCCAGTCTATTAAACCAATCTATCATATTAGGATTTATAGTTTTCTCCAAAATTCTTTTAATTTCTCAGTTAGATAATTCTGCTAGACCACTGGTCTGAGGATGATAAGCAGTGACAATTCTATGTCTAATATCATGTTTTTTAACTAATGTTTCAATCTTCTTATTTCTAAAATGAATTCCCTCATCTGTAATTATTACTCTCGGCATCTCAAATCTACTAAAAATATTTTTCTTTAAAAATTTTGCAACACATTGAGCATCACAGCGAAGTGAAGCTACAACTTCTATCCACCTTGACATATAAATGGTCCCATAAAGTCTAAACTGCAAACATAAAAAACTTCAACCTCTACAGTAACATTAAGAGGCATTTCATTTCTTCTAAAAATAATATCTACCCACTAACATCGATCACATGTTTTTACATAAGTATTAACATATCTAATTATTGTAGGCAAATAAAATCCAGATTATAAAATTTTATGTGTTGTTTTATCAATCCCAAAATCAAAATCATGACATTTTTGAATAATTTGTTAAGTTACTTCCATATGTACACATCTTCTAATAATTTGATATTTACATTGCTTATATAGATATGGGTCATCCCAGAAGTAAGATATAACATCATGCTTAAATTTCCTTTATTGTGGGTATGTCAAATAATAAGATAAAACGTGACTAACTATGTAATTAACTATGTCAGCATACCACTGAACATGTCCTTCAGTTACAATATATAACATTTCATCAGGAAAAATATTCACTAATTTCATTTTCAATGTAATCTGAATTTTCATGTTCAAGCCTAGATAGATGATCAACGATCTGATTTTCAATTCCCTTCCTATATACTATCCCAAAATCAAATTCTTGTATCAGGGCCCATCTGATTAACCTTGGTTTTGCATTCTTCTTCAACATCAGATATTTAATAGTAGAGTGATATGTATGCACTATACATTTAATTCCAATAAAATAAGACCTAAATTTATCAAAGGCATTTACCATCACTAATAACTCATTTTCCATAGTAGTATAATTAATTCAAGCTTCACTAAGAGATTTACTTGAATAATATATTACTTTGAAAATTTTATCATATTTTTGTTCCAAAATAGCCCCAATAGCATAATACTCACATCGCTCATCAACTCAAATTGTTTCCCCCAATCGGCCGAAACAATAATAGGAGCAGTGATTAATTTCTCTTTATAATAACTCAAAGTCATTTAGGCTCTCTTGATTCAAATCAAATAAGACATCATTTTCTAAACGTTGGCATAGAGGCTTAGTAACTTTTGAAAAATCTTTGATGTATCTTCTATAGAAACCAGCATGTCTTAAGAAACTCCTAACTCCTTTCATTATAGTAAGAGGAGGTAGTTTAGAAATAACTTGAATTTTCACTGGATCTGCTTCCATACCATTTTTACAAATTTTATGTCCAAATACAATTCCTCTTGTAACAATAAATTGGCATTTCTCCCAATTGAGAACTAAATTTGTCTCTTCACAACATTCTAGTACCTTTTTTAAATGATTTAAACATGATTCAGATGAAGTACCAAACACTAAAAAATCATCCATAAAAACTTTTATTCTTTTCTCAATTAAATCACAGAAAATAGACATCATACATCTTTGAAAAGTTACAGGTGCATTACATATTCCAAAGGGAATCCATCTACAAGAAAAATTCTCGTAAAGACTAGTGAATGTGGTCTATTCTTGATCCTTGAGAGCTATATGAATTTGATGATAACTGGTATATCGATCCAAATAGGAAAAATATTTGTGCCCTAATAGCCTGTCTAACATTTGATCTAGAAAAAGAAAAGGAAAGTGATCTTTCATAGTAGTCAATTTAATTTTCTATAATCAATGCGGATTCACCACCCAATGACTTATCAAGTAGGAATTAATTCATTATTTCCATTAACAGATACAATCACTCCCCTTTTCTTAGAAACACGGGGGATAGAACTAACCCAAGCACTATCCGAAATAGGATAAATAATTCCAGCATCTAACCACTTTATAATTTCTTCTATAACAACTTCTTTCATTAAAGGTTTAGTCTCCTTTAAGGATCAGTCATCGATGTATAATTCTCTTACATTAAAATTTGGTGCATAAAAATTGAAGGCTTGATTCCTTTAATATCAGTTATCGTCCATTCAAAAGCTTTCTTATAATTTTTTAAAATTTCCATTAATTTATGTTCTTGATCTTCAGTTAGGTCTGAGGATATTATAACAGGTAATGCAGATGAGTTTTCTAAAAAAATCATACTTTAAATTCATAGCTAGAACTGTCATCTCTAGTTCAGACAATTTTTCCGTTGAAGGACTAAAAGATTTGTTGTTTTTACTCGTGTCCAACAACTCAAAATTTTCATGAACATAATTTGTATCCTAATTAATCTTTTCATCTTTTAGATCAATATCTTCTTTAATCTCAATTTCTTATTGTTCCCATTTATCTTCATAATGTTCCTTGAAATGGCTGCTACTCAATTGATTGATAAGTTCCATTCTAAAACATTCATCCTCTCTTCCCTTTGTTGGATATTTCATTGCTTTTGATATATTAAATGTCTCTACCTAATCATTAACTCTCATGGTTAACTCACCTTTTTGCACATCTAACATAACTCTTCAAGTAGCAAGAAAAGGTCTCTCTAAAATGAGTGAGATTCTTTATCTTTCTCCATTTCTAATACAATGAAACAAAAAAAAGATAAATTTATCTACCTTTACTAACACAACTTCTATAATACCCTTTGGATAAGTAATTAATCAATTAGCTAACTTAATAGTTACAGAAGTGGGAGATCTCTTCTAACCGTAACCTTTAAAAAATAGATGGAGGCATAAGGTTAATGCTAGCCCCTAGATCACATAAAAATTTCCCATAAAATCCATCTCCTATTGCACATGGAATAACGAAGCTACAAGGATCTTTTAGTTTCTGAGGAAGTATATTCTGAATTATTGCACTACACTCTAAACTAAGGGCAATTGTCTCATTATCTATAAACTTACTCTTCTTATTAAGAATATCCTTCAAAATTTACATAGCTTGGCAACTGTTCCAGAGCTTCAACAAATGGAATATTAATAGTTAACTTCTTAAATATTTCCAAGAACTTCAAAAGTTGTTTATCCAATTTCTGTTGTCGAAGTCTTTGAGAAAATGGAGATGGTGGCCATTCTAAATTGATCTTCATTGGATAAATAGGTATTTGTAGCTCTTGAGGAATATCTTCATCATACGTTCCAAATTTATTTCTATCTTTCTCAACTTCAATCTCCTTTAGAACTCTCATCTCTAATTCTCTTCCACTTCTTAATTGGACAAATTTAACTTGTTCTTTGATATTGTATTTAGGATTAACTTCAGTATTACTACGAAGACTTCCCTAAGGCCTATTTCTAAGGGTGTTAGCAATTTATCCCAGTTGTTTTTCCATATTTATAATTGTTGCTCCTTGACTTTGTAATTGATTACCCACATGTAACACCGATTCTTATATAAACAACTTCTTATCTTCAATTTTATGATTATTATTAAATCCAGGAGGATAAGTAGGTCTATTGTTAGTACTGCCCTGGTTTTTCCAGTTTCCTAATAGGTTCACTTGATTGTTTCCCCATTGTTGGTTAGCACCACCAGAATTGTTATTCCAAATTGGGTTGTAATATTTAGAATAGAGGTTATTAGGTTTATTGTTAATTTCATTCAAAGTCTCTAATGTAGGAATGTTAGAATCAATCATTTGTCCAAGTGAATTTTCCTCAATCATTTGAGGTGTTTGAGATAAATTCATTCTTAATTGATCTAAAGTTCTTGATATTGTAGATACTTGAGATGTTAACATAAAAAAAGCGTCAAAATGTTGAACACTTGATATTCTTTTAGGATTTACCCATTCAGAAGGCCATTAAAATTTATTCGTAGTCATTTCTTCAATTAAAGAATATGCTTCATCAAAAGGTTTTGATATTAATGATCTATCAGCAGCAACATCAATAATAGATCTTAGAGGTCCTACTAACCCATTATAAAATGTTTGAATTATTAACCAATCAGGAAAAAAATGGTGTGGACACTTCCTAAGAAGTTCTTTAAAGTGCTTCCAAGCCTCTTATATTAATTTCCATTCAAACTGACAAAAAGATGTAGCATCATTTCTAAGCTTAGCAGTCTTTGATAGTGGAAAATACTTAGCCAAGAATTTTTGTGCTAGGTCACTTCAGGTTCTAATAGATCTAGGTCCTAATGAGTTTAACCAAATTTTAGCTTTATCCCTTAAGGAAAAAAGAAAAAACCTAAGTCTAACAACATCATTAGGGACACCATTATATTGAAATGTATCGTAAAGTTCTAAGAAACACACAAGATGTAAGTTAGGATCTTTAGATGGAGTTCCCCCAATTGGTTATTTTGTACCATCTGAAAGATAATGGGTTTTTATTCAAATTTATTAGCTTCTATGATTGGAGTTTGTATACTTCAATGAATTTCATCTACCATAGGTTTAACATAATCACTTAATGATTTTAGTACATTCTCATCAACTTGATTTTCTAAATTATTATGTGAAGTATTTGTCATTTCTTGGAAATTGTGAACTTATTTTTTTTTCTAATTTTTGTAATAGTTCACTCTAATTCAAAATTGTAAGGTATTAAACCCTCAGATCCTGCACAACACATACACTTTTAAGGATAAATACTAAAACAAGCAAAACACACTAACTAAAATAGTAAATATATCTTTTTTTTCTTTCTTTTTTATATATTTTATATATTTTTAAATACAAGAACGTTTATAAAAACAACGCCATAAAATTTGTACAATTGTAAATTAATATTTACTAAGTCAAAAAGGTTTCATTGATAATCTTCCTGACAACGATGCCAAAAACTTAATCCGACCTGCAGTTATGCAATTATTTAATTTCAAAAATACGACCAAAAGCTTGAGCAAATTTATATTTAGCGACTAGTGTGCAAAATTAAATGTTATATAAAGATGATAAAAAGAGTTTACACACTAGAAGTATTACACAATTATACATATCATTTCAAGTAATATAGGATTTTCCTTAAAAATACCAGATGATCCCACGGGTAATAGCCAAAACTTTTATAAAATTGACTTTAATAAAACCTACTTTTTAATTATAGAAAACCTATATAGGAAATAATCACAAGTTTTTGTAGAATATCTAATCCTGTAATATTAAAGGAATGCTAAGTATGCTAATCAAATTCAAAATGTAAATGCAAGATAATTTAAAATGGTTTTAAAATGCAAAGTTATCTCTACTCTGAAGTAATAATGTATGAAGAGTTAAAATTTGTATAAAACATCATTCCCCTTGCAATGAGTTTATAATTAGCATAGGAAAATAATTTTAAAATATAACTAATGTATTGTGCCACATAGGAGAAATTCTATTCTTTACCCCTTGTCAAGTGCATAAAGAACTTTAGCTAATCCCGAGTTTGGTCCTTAAACTCATAGTTAGGCTGGGAAGATACTAGCTCTGACTCTAAAGTTCCCACTTCCCCTCCTCTGAGGGCTAACATATCTCTTTAATTTTCAAACATCTAGACCAAATTTGGGATTTTTGTTTGTCACCCTAAAATCTCCAATTCTACGCCCATCAAAACTTTTTTCCCTATTTATTTGCACTAACCTCAAAGACTACATTCTCATCCATGAGGCTAAAGATGATTCTTACTATGTTGTAACATAGCCCTTTTTGCACCACAAAATTTTATAACAAATTTTATCAAATCACTTGACCAGACTGACAAGTAAATGAAGCATAGAGTTTGGATCATCACAACTTAAAGAATTTTAGAAGCACTTCTACTAAACAACATTCCTACACATAATTATTCCTCATTATATGGAGAAAGACAAAATAAAACTACTTATATCTCATAGGGAAGAGACAACAATACACAGTTTATAGATAAATAAAAGTTTACAAGACAAGACAAAGTAAAAAAAACAAAGTACACAACTTATCTTAAACTCTTTCCCAAGCAATCTTTCAAGTGTATTTAAATTAGTCACTCTCCTTAAAATTATCTCCAAACTTACTTGGAATTTTTAGTGAAGAATATATCTCTCACTTCTCCACTTCTCCTTCAATACCTAAGCAAGCCTTCAAGATTTTCTCCCCTCTACAAAGAATCTACTTCTCTATAAAACTCGCTTTTCTTCCTCCCAAAAGTCTCTCTTTTTAATCTTCAGAATTCTCTTTAAGTAGAGCTTTCAAAACCCCTAAGAATTTTTTCAAGCACCCCTTCAAAATTTGTCCAAATTCAATGGATCTTCTTAATAATCGTTGTTGGTGCCTAAGCACCAATCCTGACACCTAGGCGACAAGCTCTCTGTTGTCGCTGCCTAGGTGCTGGATCATGATTGGCTTTTTTGCTCCATTTGACTCCAATTTGCTGCATTTAATCCATTTAGTGTACCCACAACTAAAAACATCAAAATGTCTTCAATTAAAGTGCAATATCATTAAAAATAGGCACTAAATGTACAAATAAAAGCAACATATTTTAGGCATGTGAGTAAGTGTCTTTGGGGTAAATTCATTTGTTGTTGATGTGACTGGGGGTCACCTCCTTAGAAAATTATCTTGGCTCCCATGGGCTCATTTGGATATAATCTGAGGATCCTGATAATTTTGGAGATGCTTTCTTATTTTAAGCTACCAGGTATAATAGAACTTCATTAATTATGTTATGTCCAAGTATTTCATATGTTACACTTATTTCCCTATCTTGGTGGTAAAGTATTTTACTCTTAGTAAACTTTGTGGTCCTGACTATTGTGTAGAAATAAAGAGCCCATTGAATTTGAACAATGTTTTTTGTATGCTTTCTTTGGGAAAGATGAGTAGATGATCAAAGATGTCGACCAACCTAGGCTTAGCAAGGAATCCCTCTTGGCCATATATGAAGATGTTGTTGAGGGAGAGTAGATCATGTGACAACACCTCAGCCTTGTTTAAAGAAGGCCAAGGGTGATATGGTGTGTATGATGACTCTTGCTTTTGTTGTGGAAGTTGCTTTCAAAGCAATTTAACAAGATAACTTGGAGCAAGAAGTCGCCTGACTAAAGCAAATTGTCTACAACCTTCACAAAAAGTTGGTGAACATGTGGAGAGGTCATTAAGTTTCCATGCTCAAACCAAATTATGTCACTTAAGTCATTTCAAGACCTAGGGCAAATATTTAATTCGAAGGTTCATTCAATTTAGTAATCTCCAGACCGAGATTGTTTTAGACCTTAATGTAAGTTTCATTATCTCTCCCTTGGACTAATGTAATTATTTCTATCTAAACATTTGATAATAAATTAATGCATTTTATTTGAATAGAAAGTATCTTTTTGTCACTTTGACCCTTGTGCAGATATGTTTTATTTTTATTAAAGGTGCTATTTAAATTTTTTACATCCTGTAGTTTTTGTTTTACCCTCTTTAGCGATTATGGTCCGTTTGCCTCCCATAAAAGAGTTTTTACAAGTTAATTTTTTTTTCATTTGCCATTTCTTTTGAAGCTTCTCTTACTTTCTTAACTCATGTATTCTTCCTCTCACACTAGTTATATGGACTTCATTAAAGCTAAATTATTGTGGTCATTACAAATGAACCATAAGGATTTTGAATAGTATAGGAAGGCATGCATCACTGATTCTCTATTTAGCTGAGGGTGAATGAGAAACAATAGAGTCTGAACACACTTTATGTCAATGAGTTGCTATTTTATCAAAATCAATGCAAACTCAGCCTACAACTACCACTTTTTAATCAGTTAGTGAGTATCTTCAAACTTGATAGACTTGTCTCAACACAAATGATCCCTAAATCAAAATTTATTATTATTATCTAGGTGATGTTCATGAGACAGAAGATGATCTCTTTGTCTATTACGCATTTTAGTTATCTTTTCAACATGTGCCCCAATTTGAAGATGGTTGTACAGTTCATTCGGAACAAGATACACTTTTAACAACTAGAAAATATGGTGAAAGTCTGAAAGCAGAAGTTCTAATTTGACTCTATAAAGTGAGGTTGGTCTATTAGGATGAGGCCAGCTTATGTCCCCAATACGAAGGCTAGGTTGAAGTCACTGAGCATTTGCAACATAGCTATAAAATGATGGGTGTGGATCTTATTGTACTCAACTACCTCCAAACTTCCTTCATCAGCAAGATGCTAGCTCCACACTTATATGGGTGATGACTAAGGAGAATTGACAATTTGAACATATCTCCCAAAATGAGGAAGATGTGACTTTAGCAAATAAGGACTAAGAGATGAAACCATCTATGATTTCAGTAGATATGAGCTATTACATTTATTTGTTTTCTCTTTTTAATTTCATCTTTTAGAAGAAATGGACTAATGAGTTAATCTTTATTAATGGATGAAATTATGTCAAGAAGGTAAAGTACCAAAATTATTCCATTTATTCTACAAAGACTATATTTTACCAATGGAAAGGAGGAAGAAGTGGATGCCGCTGAGGTGATCAATGAGGTGGTGTCTTGCCATTAAGAGGTAGAGGTCAAAGGTACCCCAAAAAACCCTTTGGGAATTCTATAGATTAGCTCTCGCATGTTAATCAAGGGGCAAGTGATTAACTTCCTTAAGGAGGGAGAAATTCCTACCACGGGATGACTAATTATAAGCGGGGAGATAAAAAGCATATAAATAAGGAAGAGGACACTAATAGATGTGAAAAGGAGTTATCAGATCATTTCTATAAGAAGAACGAGTACACGAATAAAGGAAAGGTGACCCTAGAGGATGAGGCATCTTTAAAGTAAAGAAGGATATAAGCAGCCCTAAGTAGGTATTGATAAAGTGGGTCTCTCCTAAGCCTAATTAAGGTGAAGTGAAAAAATTGAGCAAGGGTGATAGGTATGCCCATTATAATTGGACAAAGGATTGAAACACCTAAGAGTCACACGAGGCATGGTATGCCTACTACCTCCGTATTGGCCTTATGTTTCCTCCTATGGCTTTCATTTTTTGGACAAGTGGCACTTCTCTTTGGAGGTCACTTTCTTTTAGAAGCTTGGCTGGCATGATCATATTGCCTTGTTAACTTGCTACTAGAGCCTGATTCAGACACTAAAGAAAAGTAAGGCAAGGAGGAAGAAGCTTAAGCAGCTTACCTGATCCTTGTGAGATGAGATCTCCACATTGAAGGTGACTTCTTCCATAATGGTGGAGTCACCCAATAGAACCACAGAGATGTGAAATGCTCTATTTCAAGAGTTTTTAAATGACTTGGATGAAAATAAGTATCTATTGAAATATCACGTGTCAACCATGAAACCACTTATAGAGTTTACTGAGGAGCTCTCAATAAATGAAGTGCAATGGGCCACCCTTTAGGAGAAATTTTAAAATTTAATCAAATACTATATCAACCACATGATGAAGTAAAGGGTGACTTATTCATAGTGGGCTGATATGGTAGATTTCTTAGTGCTATTCAAATCTTCTGATGAGGAGTAAGGTGATAGGGAGGAAATTAGTGAAGGGGATTCGTCAAATGTATGATGGAAATTTCTTAGTGAGTTCTTCTCATCCTTTAATTTTGTAAAGAATTGAATATTTATTTTAAAGGAAATGAAATGAAATTTGGTTTATCCATTTTGTATTATCAATCTCATTCTTCTTTTATTCATTTGCTCAAGTGAATATATGAAATCCCTATATTATGAATGTTTCTCACTTATATGAGAATTGGACAATAAGTTGATTGTACTTTGGGATTTCTTAGCAATTAATTGAACATTACTAAAATCAGTTATAGGAGTTAAGTGTAAAGATATATAATGGAGAGTAAATGTAGTCAGAAATTGGTTAGGCAAGTTCGATGATAACACTTTGATAAAAATTTTGTGTGTTAATTGGATAATCAAGTTGTCTTGAATGACTTAGTTTTAGAGTAAACATCATAAAGAATAACTAAGAAAATATCAGCAATGGATGATATTTTCTTATTTAATCGATAGACCTATACTAGGATGATGATATTATAAGCTCTAGTCTTACACTACTTATACCCTCAATCATCTCCCAACAAATTCATCAACATTGATGAGTAGAGCCTTAAGCCCCACTTTTCATGCACTACTTATCGCAGAATTTATAACTACCAAAGCTTGACCTATGCTATATGAGTGGAAGTTAGAGAGCTTTTACACTGATTAAGCATTCCAGGGAAAATAATTATACAATTCATTATAAATTATAGACAAATTACGAAAATCATAAATGGACCATATATTTTCTATGAGCAACAATATCAATCATGAAGATAGAGAGATGAATGAACAAAAAAAACATGGTTTGGCTATCTAATTTTGTACATTGAGAGCTTCTTTGACCAAATAACTCCTATATGTTTGGGTTATCAAGTTTACCAAGTGAAGGATACGACTTTGTGACAAGCGTCAATTTTATGTAATTTAACCAACATTTACCATGCATTTTATCTTTTATTTTTACTAATTTATCAGATATTTAGACTTGAGGATGTTTTTTGTTGATTTTCTTGTAGATTTTAGGTTTGTGCACTTTGTAACAAAAAAAACTAACATAAAAATAGCATAAAACTGCATGACCAAGTCTGAAAGCGGCGTGACCATGCCAAAGTATTGACACCAATGACATGACCATACCACAATCTAGCATGGCCATTTTAGTATTTTTAAATAGGTGACATGACCATGTCAGGCTCTAGAAAGACCACGTCGGTCTCTGCAATGACCTCGCCAGTCAATTCAGTTAGAAGGCGTGACTACGCCACTTTTCATCTTGACCATGCCAATGGAGCGAAAAACTATTTTGGCCAGAAATGTTCGTACCAAATTCATGAATTAAGCTATAAAAACATTCCTTAGGGCATTTGAGAGGATGGAGAGACCAATGTAGAGTTGGAGATAGCTAGAGAGTGGTTATGGAGAGTTTTTCCTTAGGATTCTCTTCCTCTCTTTAAGGTTGAGATGCTAAGGGTGTTTCCACATTTCTCCCTTTGTATTAACTTACATTTCTGAGAGGTTGATGTATGAGAGATAAATTGGTTGTTGTAGAATAGGGGAGAAATTGTGTTATAAGTTCATACTTTCAATTTTTAATTGCAATAATGAATTTAATGAACGTTTTTTCCCGAGTTCTTTCCAACATTTGCAGCTAAATTTCCTTTCACACTCTTTGATTCATGATATGTAATTTTTATGCTTTTTTTGTTGATTTCTTTGCTTGAATAATTTTCCTGATAAATCAGGAACGTTTTGTTGTTGTGTTAACCATAGAGTTTCATTTGCTCATGATATGATCAAAGAAGTTGTTAACATATTTTGTGATCTGTGACTTCGACCCATTTCGCAGAGGAACAAAACACTTAATCACAAGATTTGAATAATAATAAACATATTTTATCTGGGGTTTGCAACCTAGAAAGAGGATCTGAACAAATCTGTGGGATGCCATATATATTGAGGAAACCTCAAATTCATGGATTTTAGCCTTGTCTTTGACATATATATAGGCATAAGGAGGACTTTCTATCTTAACTGACAACAATCATGTAGGGAAAAGTGTAGGAGAACCACAAATCTCAACATTAACTAAATTACAGGGCACGAGTCTCACAGACCTTGAAGAGCTATAAGATTTTTCTTCTGTTATTTTCAGTCTTTTCCAAACACGTTATCTTTTGTTTACACTTTTTAAGTAGGTTTTTAGGAAACCATCTCTTGCTTGTGACCTCACTAAACTAGGCTAATAAGTTTTGTAAACTAGAGGTTCACCCTCCATAATAATTCTTAAAACTTTTCTAGTGGGATAAATATGTGGTACTATTTAATTGCATTATTACTTGACATGTATACTTGTGTTGTGTGGGCTAATTACGTCACAGTAAGTTTTGGAGCATCAACTTCCTAGAGTCATTATTATTTGGAAGTATATAAGTTACCGATTAGATTCTATCAAAATTTGGATGAATTTACGTTGAGAATTTATATAAAATCATTGAAAGTTAACAAAAATGGGTAAAATTACAAGAGGAAAGGATCTGATTGAAATCATCCTAAAATTTATTAATAAATAAACTTCAGTAAAATTAGTTTAATTTGAAATTTAGAATTGGTAAATTTGTAATTTCCCCTAAAATTGCAATTATATCATTTCTTAACATTTCATCAAAACAAAATCTAATTTGTTAAAATTGTTGAAATTTTGAATTTAATAAAATTGAAAAATTTTAAGAATGATAAATTCAATAAGATGCCTAAGTAAAGTGCAATTTCTCAAATTTACATAATTACTTTTTCTTATTTTAGATTCATAAAATGGTATCAATACACACTAAAAATGGAATAGTTTGAACTTAAAGAATAATTAATACATTAATCAGTAGAAATTGTTAAACTTAAAATGAGATGTTTAAAATAATTAATACACTAAAAATGGAATAATTTTAAGGTTATTTGAAATCTTATTTTAAACATCTCAGTAAGATTTCAAATATTTTAGAAGTCATATTGATTTATTATGAATTTTTGAATAAAAATAACCTAGAAATTGAAATAATTCTAATAAATCAATTAATATTAAAAAATTCACAAAATTTTTTACAGAAACTCTATCAAGTCAATATAATTTCAAAAATACTTTCACATAATTTTAAAGTAATTTGAATAAAAAAATTAAAACCCTAAAAATTACAAAATTTTCAACAAAATAATTCATAAAAAATCATAAAACAACTAATATTTCTAAATATATATATATATAATAATTGAGTTCTCTTAACTCGACTGTTGTTTCTAATCAGTTTCCTAGTAATCTTAATCAACTTTTGTTGATGGACTTACTTTTCGTATGTTGGTTTTCTTGTTTTTGTTTTCATGTGTGTTATTTCTTTTCCTTTAGGGTAAGTTGTATTTTTTTCTTTTTTGGAAAGAGGATCTTTATGTTTTAACTTTTTGAGTGAGTTTTGTGGGGTGTGTAGTTGGTAACTCTTTCCCTTTTTTGTAATTTTTATTTGAAGAATAAAATTAAGGAGTAAAATAATTCTCTTTTATAAAAAAAAAAATATTCACTTCCCAAAGTGATTTACAGGATCTTATAAGCTCTATTAACATTAAACCTTTATATATGTCTTAAAAAGCATATAAATGGGTTTAATATAAAAAAATATAATAATAATAAAAGAAAAAAAAACAAAATAATAATGATTTAATCTTTAGGTTTACGAAAACTTGTTGGACGACGTAACATATGGTTACTAACAAAAGTCTTCCATTCTAAACAGATTTGACAACCAAATTAGGCTAAGTAAATCCAAAACTAATAGTAGCACCATGATGAAAAAACCATGGGATATTGACCAGTGTTACATAAAATAAAATTAGTTCTCATTAATCATTTCCATAATCATTTCAATAACGATGAACGCTAATATAAATTTTTTTTGCAGGACTATTATAAGTAAAGAATAAGAACCTAGGATAGGCCATTCAAGACATGATTTTATTCTTTTATTTTTTCATTTTCATAGTATTATAGTTAATCAACTATCAACCTCTGAGTTATCTAGAAGAAGGCAAAACATAAAGCAAAAGTTGAACCTCAACTAAACTCTCAACATTAACTCAAATGGAGTTGGGTAATATAAGTTC
The DNA here is from genome assembly GCA_002079205.1 of Phalaenopsis hybrid cultivar. Taxonomy (NCBI): domain Eukaryota; kingdom Viridiplantae; phylum Streptophyta; class Magnoliopsida; order Asparagales; family Orchidaceae; genus Phalaenopsis; species Phalaenopsis hybrid cultivar. The sequence goes on from JXCR01131574.1 coordinate 29,044, forward strand.
TAATTTTTTAGAATTCAAAGGTTATTCATGTGATGCGATATAATTTTCTTAGAATTTTACATGATTGCATGATGTGCAATATAAGTCATAAATTTCTAAATAAATTGCAGGGTTGAAACATCAAATAACTTATCTTTCAAATATGCAAAGCCAAACCATAAAATAGTTAATACGTCACTGTTTCATAGATACCTCTAATATCTCTTAGTTTTCATTTATTTGGAGCATTTCTTAATTGATTTTTGTATAATCAATCATGGAATATAAACTTTGTTTTTTTGAAGACTTAACTCTAATCATAATCGAGAGTTTTTTTAAGTGATTTTAGTCACTTAAGATCTAATTAACTATAGAGACTTTGCCTATAGGAAATTAGTAACCTAGATAATCTTTGGATTAGATAGGGGAAAGATCTCTTGGTATTTTTGCAAACAAAACAAATGTCTTAAATTTCTTTATATTTGAGTAATTGAACCCATTATTTAGTGATATTTTTTTTAAGTGATTTTAGTCACTTAAGATCTAATTAACTATAGAGACTTTGCCTATAGGAAATTAGTAACCTAGATAATCTTTGGATTAGATAGGGGAAAGATCTCTTGGTATTTTTGCAAAAAAAACAAATGTCTTAAATTTCTTTATATTTGAGTAATTGAACCCATTATTTAGTGATATTCTCATCTTTTAAGATGACATATTACTTATAATGTCAAGTTTGATTATTTAAACAATTAAATATTTGAGATCTATTCAGTCTTATTTTTAAAATCAAAACCCTTTTCAAAATAATGAAATAGAAAAAAAAGGTAATAGATTTTTCTAGTGACTCTATTGGGGATTAATTTTCTCTCCATCTTTGATTGAGAGTTTTATCGTTATCAATCGATGGTGTGTTTATGTCCCTAGTAGACCAAACTATTATTCTTCCATTGATATACCTTATTCATTTTTTTCCTTGAGCAAGTATGATCAACTAATTTCCTTAATTTAGAACCATTTGTTTAATCATCCTTAGACAGATGAGTTCTAGAATCTTCAATTATAAATAATGGAACTCCAATAGTATAATAAGACATTGATTGAAAAAAGGATGATAAAAGAAATGGATTTACAATAAAATTTACCCTCTCTAGTTTTAGGTTTGGTTCCTTCGCTTCATTTCTATTTCATTTCCTCTTTAAATTGATTTGTTTGTTTTGACAAGTTAACCTAAGTTTTATACTTTTCAAAACTTTCCTTTCAAATAATAAAATAATAGAATAAAGTAAGATAAAGCAAAAAAGATCTCTAAAATGAAATAAAACCTAAAACTTAAAATAAAACAAAACTAAATCAAAACTTAGGAGGATTAGTTTTGAAAGAAAAACCTAGTTCAGATGACAAATTCCATAGTTTCAATATTTGTTCTGAAGATGTTACAATGAAGATGGAGCATGGAATGAGACTAATGTTTGGAAATTTTCAAATTTTAGAGAATGACATCACCAAATTTAATATTCTCTTTTGCTACTGAGATCGACTTGACTGTTAAGAATGGTCAGCTTGACGGAGCAGTAATCAGGTTCAGAAAGGGTGAAAATTGATGTGAAGTTTAGAATTGTTACTGTTCTTATGGTTAAGCTTGAGACTATCAAGCTTGTTGAGCTCATCGTGGAGTTCAACATGAAGTTTGTCAAAGAGCTCCCTTTCTTAAGAGGGTGTTAGTTGAGAAGAAGTCTGTTGTTGTTTTCAAGTCAGCTACTATTACTATCGGGACTATTCTTGTTTCTATCAAAATTGTTTCTACTAATGCTATTGGTTTTGCTATTATTGTTTCTGTCACTACTCTAGTGCTAATAAAAAGAAAAGAGGTTCAGTCTATTGATGATCTTGTTACTGAAAAAGATTTGAATTTTGTTCTAATACCCTATGTATTTGAAGTTGGGTCTAGTTCGAGGTCTGCACCTCTGACCCAAACACAGACGAGGAATATGAATAGAAGGATTGCTAAGATTAAGAAGATGAGAGCCGCCAAAATAATTTCCCCTACAAAGATTTCAGTTGTGATGGAGGAAGCTGGACAACCTGAGACCTCACCTCTTCTTAGAGGGAGTAGATTTCACCCTTTGTACACTGCTCTCGGGGAAGAGGATGTTTCCAAGATTGCTGCTACCCCATCTCCACCATTCCACTGCAATAGCCATGGTAAAGAGAAGGCAATGTTTACACCATTTGCACAGTTTGGGCTATTTTTGAAAGGTTGGCTAAGAAAGAAAAGTAATATGTCACTAAAATTTTAAAGAGAATAGGGTGTGTTGTACGACACTAAATGAAGATTCATATTCTGAAGAAAGATAAGCCTACTGTGTGACTTTCTGAACCAATTAGGAGGGTTGTAAAAGAAGAAACTCTACTCCCACAAATCTTTGATAAGCTTCGTCTAGGAGAGCTTCATGTTGTTGTTGCTTCTGCTACTGTTCTTCTACCACCACCTAGAATTTCTGCTAAGCCGCATTTGGGAGTTTATCTCCCTGTCACCACTATTGTTATTTTTGTTATTACTACTACTTCTCCGAAGCCTAAGGGACATGTGTCAGTCAAGTCTTATCTTGGACCAAGGTTGGTGCTTGCTATCACACACGAAGAACTCTTTTTTTTTTGGTCAAAAAAGTTGAGTGATAACAAGAGATCACTCGTTGACATGTCTAGTCAGCGTGTTAGGGGACACACACTCTACCTACATGTTGATACTATCGGTAAAACACCTAGTTCTACTGTGTCAACACCAAAGAAGATGGTATGAAAACCTAAAGTCAATGGGCCAATACATTTAAAGAAGTTTCAAGATGATGTCTCCAAGAAGAATTCCAAGTTGATGTTTTATTAGTTAACACTACTATCATTTCAAAAACTATTTCAGGGGAGGTTGTTTGTTAAAATTCTCCAGTTGATCTTATCATCAGGGACATCAATCAAAGTTACTTTAGAGAAACTTAGAGCTGACATTAAATATATGTCCTAAGAATGGGAAAATGAACCTGATAATGAAGAAGATTATCTGACAAATTAAATTGAAGAAGACTACTAAAGTGAATGTTGTTGAGACTATAGCTTCATCATCTTTGTGAGTTGTTTCATTGCCTTTTGAAGAAAATTTTGTTAAAGGGCTATAAAAAGTTATTCAACAAAAAGATAAGCAGATTAATCACATGAAAAAGAGAATAGAAGAAATGATTGCTGAAATGACAACACTCCATAACCTACCTTAATCACCAAAACTAATACATGTAGAGGTGAATCAACAAGAAATTGTTTAAATTGCTCATGAGAAGAAATAATTTACCTTTGTTAGCTAGATGCCTAATCAAAGAGTAATTCAATTCAGAGTCTGATGCCAGAGAATGATATCAAGAAAGAAGCAGAACAATGGGTGAGAGAAGCTGTGGCTCAGTCTAAAGAAGGAGCATTGATTCTGAAAGGTAAATCTTACCCGGAAGAAATTGATGTTGTACAATATTCCAAGGATTTTGTACCACCTAGGTTCATGAATTTTGATGGAATGGGAAACCCTCGACAATACGTTGCACATTTTTTGGTAAGTTATTGCAACAAAGGGCTTAATTAGGCCTTATTATTTTATCAGTTTGTTAGAAGTCTCTAAGGAACCACATTCAACGGGTATGCGGAGCTACTAAATGGATCTAAAAAAATATTCACAGAATTGAAAAACATTTTTCTTAAAGAATTTATTGGAGCTCAACAACACTTCACTATTGGTTATATTGCGGTAGAGAAATAAAAGTCTGAATAGACTTTGGTGGACTATATTCTGGGATGAAGAAATATAAGCATGAAATGTAAACCCCAACTCCAAGAGCAACATGTAATTGAAATTATGTTAAAGATTATTCACAGACCGATCACTTTCCTCCTCAAAGTATTTACAATTAAGACTTTTGAGAAACTACTCGGTAAAGCTGGGAGCCTCCAAAAAGAAGCCAGGAAACTTAGTTTTATTGAGAAAATTGAAAAGTAAAGGCCAGTGAAAGCTTTTGAGAAGAATTCTGGAATTTTTAGAACAATAGATAAGGGCAAACAACTAATGCAGGTACATGCTGAGAAGTTCCAACAGAACTGCCAACACCATTAGTTATTCCTATAGAAGCCTTAAACAGAAGGAAAACCATCTTTGACCATAGCTAAATGATTGAATAGAGTATATTCTTTCAAGAACGAGGCAATGTTAAAGAAGTTCTGCAAATTGATTAAGAAACCAATGTTCACGTTGCCTGAGCCAAAGAAACCAGAGAAAGTTGATAAGGAATATCACACAAATTATTATTCATAGCATAAATTGATCGAACATACCATAGAAGACTGCTTTAGCTTCAAGGATTGGCTTAAGAATAATTTTCAAGGATGGGAACATAATAATTCTGAGAGAATATTTGAGAGAACTTGAAAATGGATCTATTAATATGACTTTGGCCAATCTTAATCCTTATACAACCAATGATGGATGAAATATGGTCTGTATGAAATCCTCAAAAAAATATTGAATATGATTCAGACTGATTCAACACAAGCTTTAAATCAAAGTTTGAAACTTGTTAAGTGATACACCAAAAATAATATACTATTTTATGTATACATTTTATGCTTATTTTGGTGATATTACACTTTAAAGAAGGGTATTTTCATATTTTTGTTGCAGGTATATCAATTTTAGGCATAGAATTGGAGATTTTAGAGTGACAGACTAAAATCCCCAATTTGGTCCTATCATTTGGGTGCTAAAGTTAGCTCTCAGGCGAGGGTAACGTGGGAGCTTTGAAGTGAGAGCCGGTATCCTCCCAGCCTAGCCGCACATTCAGTAAACAAGCGTAGGATTAGTCAATGTTCTTTATGTCTGGACCAAAGGGTAAAGAATAGGTATGCTCCTATTTGGCACAAAAAAAATTGAACTGATTCATTTTATCCATTCACTATAATTTCTTGACAAGTATAAGGATGTTTTCTTATATATTGAATATCACATTAAAAACCTGTTGACCTTATTTTTTGGTGAGGTTTAGTTTTTTCTCTTTAGTAGCTTAGGGTCTAGCCATAGGACTTTTCCTGTTGACTATTCCAAGAANGAATTCCAAAAATTCCCAGAAAATCCCAATAAATCCCAAATATTCCTAATTTCATTTCTATTAACTACCCCATGACCCTATTTAGCCAATTTGACCATCTTTAACCAAAATCCCCAAATTGCCCTTTAAAGACTCAAATTTCCCCACAAACTAAATCCAATTTGATCTCAATTGACCCCAATTCCAATCATAAACTCAAATTAACTTTTTATATGACCAAACTAAACCAAATCCAAGCTCAATTAGTCCATGATTTGTGCCTAATTTTGATTTGGGTCAAAACCCCAACTTTGACCATATGACTTAATCTCACCAAATTGAACCCATAGCCTAGTCAATTGGCCTCAATTAAAATTGATAAAATCTTTATAACATTTCTATACATCAAAATCAACCATCAATTGACCTTGGTGAAGCCTCAAATCCATTTGAATTTATAACATTCATACATCAAAATCAACCATCAATTGACCTTGGTAAAGCCTCATATCCATTTGATTTTGGCCTAAATCCAAAATTCCCAAATTTAGCCCCAAATTGGCTAAGTCCCCAAATTTCACCCAATTGATT
>JXCR01131574.1:47467-57506 GCA_002079205.1 Phalaenopsis hybrid cultivar
ATTTAATCACTTAAAATTATGTCTATAATGATTGAGCGGATGTCGTTGAGGCTTGAAATTGATCGAAAATTCAAAAATCCAGAAATTGAACCAAATCAATAGAGCCGGTCGACGGCGCCCTTGACGCCGCCGACGGTGGATTTTTCCTTAAAGTTATGTCCAAAGTTCAATAGAGCGCGCTGACGGCGCTGAACACCACGCCGACGGCAAGCTCGCAAAAAAACACCTTTAACTGCGATTTTGACCAGTCAACCACCACTATTCATCATCCCCTTCATCCTAAAAAAATAATTTTTGATCTAGGGCTTGAGAGATCTTCGCTTTGGGGTGATTTCAAGGCTTTTTGTCACCATATTTGATCATCTCCAGGTAAGAGCTTCACTCCAAACTAAAAAATTTTTATTTTCACCATGAATTTCTTCCACATTGAGGAGATCCAAAAAATTTGAGAATGTGAAGAAAATATTGGGGGAAGAAATTCATGGAACATAGTGTTGAATTCTTAGAATTACTTTTGGAAGCCATTAATTGCATATTTCAAGTATATTTTGGAATTTTTCTATAATTGTGATTAGATTTAAATGGCTCCACTACAAAAGAGACGACTTGAGTTTGACGAGTCTCTCTTTGTCAATGCGAAGGCTCAATCAAGATTTACCTCTGTATTTGAAGGAAAGAAATGCATACAAGATCGAGTTTTTGAAAGTCTGGGAGGAGAAATTGAACGAGTTATTACCAAGCAAAGGAGAGAAAACTTCTGTTACACCACTAATAAGACCGCTGCAAATATTGTGAAAGAATTCTATGCCAACGTATTATATTCTGAAGACAGAATCATTCAAGTGTGGGGATTTCATGTTAAATTTAATGTCGCCCGCATTAACACCTTTTACGAAGTCTCAGACTCTTATAGCTGTCATTATGAATCCTTCAGTACTATGGAAGGCCCCCTGAATGATGTGATCAACTTTCTGACTGATGGGAAAGGAACGTGGAAGATTAAGCAACAAGAACAGATAAATTTTTCTGCTTCCATGCTGAATGCAACCTCTAAGGCATACTATTTTATTTGCTCTACTCTGTTACCAACTTATCACCATAGTGAGGTAACTAGAGATAGAGCTATTATAAATTTCTGTATTCAGAATAATAGAAATATAAATTTGGGGAGAATTATTTTTAAGAATATATTGACTACGGCAAGGAGTAAAACAAGTGGAGGTCTAGGACATCCTGACCTTACTTATGCACTTTGCCAACTTTCTGGAGTGGAAGCTGGAGGAGATGAGGAATGGGTTTACCCTATGAAACCCATTAGTAAAGCTAATTTGAAAACTTATGAATCCCATGAGAAATGGAGAGCTGGAGGTAGGAGTCAAGAACCTTCTATTAGTAGAGATGTCCCCTCTACAAGTTATGACCTTCCACCTTCCAGTTCCCTTACTTTGATTGATTTGATGAATGATTTGACCTTACAGCGAAGGAGTATAGAATTAATAAATAAAAGGATTGAAGGTTTAGAACTTCGACATGATTATGATAGTGAGTACCTTCAAAGGCATTCAAATTTTGAGGTAGCTTATTACGAACCGGGCCCGACACTACAGAGGTGAGCCTGATGTTACTTTCTCTGAGTGCCCCTAATATACTCAATATCAACCCAATCCGCCTACTGATCAAGGAGACAAAGACATAGTTTGGGATTTTGATATTTGATAGTAGTTGATGTACTTGTGCTTGTACGTTTATTTTTGTGATCTTTTGTAATAGAAATAAATGTTTGTGTGTATTTGTACTTTTATTTTTATTGTTATGTTACACTTGGATAATTTTTAATTTTCATTATAAAGTTAGTCTGGTAGTTAAATTTGTATGTGTAGTATAATAGATGTTGAGTAGTATTTTGTGAATTGTAATGTAATGTGATTTTTATTTCGCAATTTAATTGTAATTATTTTGTTTTGGTAATGTGGTTGTGTTAGGAAATATTTTACTTGTTTGATGTTTTAGTTTTATACTTATTTCAAAATTTGATTGCCCAGCAATTTCTCTAATGATTTATATGTGTAGAAAGCTCCTAATGTTACAAACCAGGTGAAGTAGAATAGAAGGACTGCAAAAATTTTAGAATGATGAAAATGCCTAAAATACTAAGGTATGATTTATATTTAAATTTTTCTTTCCACCTGTATCATTTCATATAAAAATTTCAGAATGAAGATAATGCCTAAAACACTGAGGTATGATTTATATTTATAGTTTTTCTTTCCGCCTGTATCATTTTATATTGAAAATTTTAAGTTTGGGTGAGAGAAGAAAAAGATTAACTATTAGATGTCCTCTATTTAATTATTTTCAAAAATTAATTATTTAGATGTCCTCTATTTAATTCATGTAACTATATTTTGAAGCTATTTAAATATCATGGTAGATTTAAAGAAATATTTTTGTAATGAAAATTAATTTTGTAACTTAAGATATTTAGTATAAAAGAATAAGATTATAGTTAACTATTTAAAGTAAAGGAAACTATATTTTGAAGTATTAAGAATCTGGAAATTCATTTGAGAAGAAAAGATTGGGGCTCAATGATGTAAAGGCTATGAAATATTTATAAGGTAAGGGAATGCTTTGTGTTTCAAATTTAGGGAAAGAAAGGTGATGTTCAAAATCATTCAAGGCTATCTAGATATAGTAATCCTCACTTGAAAAAGGAAAAAGAAAGGATTGACAACAATCTCTGAAAAGAAAAGAAAAATATATAGGACAAAAAAATCCAAATGAAAAAAAAAAAGAAAGAAAAAAAAGTATAGAAGTGAGGAGAAGCTTCAGGATATGCCTAATAAAAAATTGGCTTCACTGGACCTACCTAAAGGGAAAACCTAAATACATTTCTGAACTTATATTTNCTAAATACATTCCTGAACTTTTATTTATGGATTAGATCTTTTACTAGTAGTGTTCTCATGAAATTCATATCCTTTGGATATTCTAAGTGACTTAATATTCAAACATATAGTCATTCTTGAAATGAATAGAAAACTAGAACTCTTAAACTTGATGACTAAATACTTATAGCTACAGAGTTAATTTAATTACTTGAATTTTTTCTGAAAATCTCACTATGGTATTTATCTAAATCANAGATATTCTAAGTGACTTAATATTGTAACTTATAGTCATTCTTGAAATGAATAGAAAACTAGAACTCTTAAACTTGATGATTAGATAATCTTATAGCTACAGAGTTAATTTAATTACTTGAATTTTTTCTGAAAATCTCACTATGGTATTTATGTAAATCAAAGTTATAATATTTCTAAATTAAAACTTTACTACAATAGATCATAACTTTTATATAATACCAAAATTACTTGAGAAAAAGTAATAGTTAAGTTTGGAGGATTTTGACCAAAGGAAAATATGTTGAGATCTCAAACCNTTTTTTTCTGAAAATCTCCTTATGGTATTTATCTAAATCAAACTTATAGTATTTCTGAATTAAAACTTTACTACAATAGATCATAACATAATATTAAAATTACTTGATATTTCTAAATTAAAACTTTACTACAATAGATCATAACTTTTATATAGTACCAACATTACTTGAGAAAAAGTAATAGTTAAGTTTGGAGGATTTTGACCAAAGGAAAATATGTTGAGATCTCATACCTATTTTATATTGTTTTTTATGATATTGCACTTTAAAGAAAGGTATTTTTGATGTTTTGTTGCAGGAATGATGAATTAGAGTCATTGGAGCAAAAACATTTAAAAAGAAGCGAATTTGGAGCGAAAAGGACCAAAATGTAAAGATTTGAACTAGGGCGTCGACGGAGAGATTATTCCGAGACTCCAAAATTAATTCACTTAGAAGGCCCGCAGACGGCGCCCTCGAGTTGCCGACGGCGAGCTCGGCGGTTATGCCCAACTAGGCATTGGATGAGGACGAATTTTGGAGTAGTGCGGAGAAAATGTTTTGTTGGGGAGAAATTAGAGATTCAGAGGAACTTCGAGGAGTTTTCTTGGGGAGAAATTAGAGATAAGTTTATTTATTGTTGTAGTTNGAATTAATTCACTTAGAAGGCCCGCCGACGGCGCCCTTGAGTCGCCGACGGTGAGCTCGGCGGTTATGCCCAACTAGGCATTGGATGAGGACGAATTTTGGAGTGGAGCCTAGGCAACTCTTGTGAAAGCTCATCTACATCTTTAAAGAGAAGACTTTGGCTGAAAATAGAAGGGGAGAGACTCAAAATTGAAGTGTGAAAAAAGTGTAGAGAGTCTAAATTATAAGAAATTTTTCGAGAGATTGTAAGAGTGGAGGGAAAGTGAGAGATTTCTTCCTCCTTGCCACTTCGAAGAAGAATTCTATGTGTTGTAAAGAAAGGAAGAGATTCAGAGGAACTTCGAGGAGTTTGTTTGAGGAGAAATTAGAGATAAGTTTATTTATTGTTGTAGTTTGTATGACTTTTATTTTCTATATGAATTCCGAGTTNGAAGAGGAATTCTGTGTGCTGTAAAAAAAAGAAGAGATTCAGAGGAACTTCGAGGAGTTTTCTTGGGGAGAAATTAGAGATAAGTTTATTTATTGTTGTAGTTTGTATGACTTTGATTTTATATATGAATTCTGAGTTTTGTTGTGTTTCCCCATGAGATATGAGTAGTTTTCTCTGTCTTTCTCCTAGTCTTGAGATTTTTGAAATGGTGATTCGAATTGGTGAAGCCATGAAAATGTTTAAGGAATTGTGATGATCTTTTCACTTCAATCTTAATTTACTTTCAATCTGGCCAATTGATTTGTTAAAATATGTTGAGTTTTATAACTAAAGTGAAGATTACATCCAAGATTCAGGGAGGTCAAAGCCCTTGGAAGTTGGGTGCAATTAAATAGGGAAATAAAATTATCGGGCGTAGAATTGAAGATTTTAGAGTGACAGACAAAAATCCCCAATTTGGTCCTATCGTTTGGGTGCTGAAGTGTAGATGTTAGGCCTCAGACAAGGGGAACGTGGGAGCTCCAAAGTGAGAGCTGGTATCCTCCCATCCTAGCCACACATTCAGCAAACAAGCGTAGGATTAGTCAATATTTTTATGCTTAGACCAAAGGGTAAAGAATAGGTATGCTTCTATTTAACACAGTACAAATTGAACTGATTCATTTTATCCATTCACTATAATTTCTTGACAAGGAGAATGATGCTTTTTTATATATTGATTATCACATTAAAAACCCCGTTAGTATAATTAGTTATTTAAGAGTTATTAAAATTACATATTTATTTCAATTGTCTATTAGTGACAGATAAGCAAATTGAATTTCATTGTTACGATTGAACATTGCTTTTCTAAAATCTTAGTTTGTAGTTCTAATATTACTCCTTATGGGATCGATATCTAAGACTCCATTAGAGCCCTATATTACTTGAGCGATACGTATACTTGTGTTGGTAAGTGTGACTTTACAATTATTGAATATTTATACATCCATCTTTATCGAATCTATAACTGTTATTAAGTTTTGGTACAGTTGCTGAGGATTTAAATCTTTTAGCAGCAATATTAAATACTTATATTTTTAAGCACATATAAAGTCACTATCATTTGTGTGCAAATAAAAAGAGAAATATACTTTGATGGGCATAGAATTGGAGATTATAAGGTGACATATTAAAATTCTCAATTTGGTCCAGTTTCTTGGAAACTAAAGCAAGATTGTTAGTCCTCAAACGAGCGAGAAGTGAGAGCTCTAGAGTGAGAGCCAGTATCATTTCAATCTAACCACAGATTTAGGGACCAAACTTTGGATTAGCCAATATTCTTTATGCACTCTAAGAGGGTAAAGATTAAGATTGCCCCTATTTGGCACAATACAATTTTATAAATGTATTTTAAATTAATTTTAATTTCTTCACATTTCATAAACTCATTGTAAAGGGGAAGGATACTTTCTTAAATTTGAACTCTTCATTTCAGAAATTGGTTTAGTCTTTATAAGTTTACTTTTGAAGTTTAGCAATTAATTTAGGTAACTTAGTTCTTTCAAGTGCATTTCCTTTAGTGCACATTATATTCACTTTAGATTTTTCTTTCCTACTTAAGTTTTGTAGTTTAAAAATTGTGTTTTACGTTATAACCATAAGAATTTCCAACTCCCTGTGGGATCAATACTTAGATTTCATTAGAGCTCTTTATTATTTGAGCGATATGTATACTTGTGTTATTATTACGGGTTTAGAAACTTAGAGATTTTAAAAGATAAAATTTTTTATACTAAACTTATTTTTATTTGGACTGAATTACATATTATAATTAGTGCTAGCTGCCGATCATCGTACCAAGTTTTTGGTGACGTTGCCGGGGAGTAACGATAAATTACTTTATAATTGAGAACATTTTATTTGAACTGAAAAACTATTTGTAGTTTAATTAAATATTTTTATATTTTAGTGTGTTTGCTTATTTTTATTGCTTATTATTTGTGTATGCTTAGTTTTAAATTGGTAGGTTTAATACCTTACAATTCGGAATTAGAGAAAACAATTAGAAAAATTCGAAAACAACAAAAAGTGATTGATAATTTGAACAAAATGGCTTGCAACTTAGATAATTCTGGAAATGAAAATGAAAATCATTAGATACCTTTTAGAGATTATGCTAATCCTACAGCAGATGAAATTCATTTGAGTATATAAAACCCTGTTATCTTAAACCTTCTATTATCCAAATGATATAAACTAATCAGTTTGGAGGAACACCGACTAAAGATCCTAACTTACACCTTGCTAGTTTTCTAGAATTGTGTGCTACATTCAAATATGATGGATTATCAAATGATGTCATCAGACTTACACTTTTTCCTTTTTCATTAAGTGATAAAACTAAGATGTGATTAAACTCGTTAGCACATGGATCTATTAGAACTTGGGGAGAATTATCACAAAATTTTTTATCTAAATATTTACCACCATTAAAAGCTGCTAAGCTTATAAATGATATTACATCTTTTTGTCAATTTGAAGGGGAATCAATTTATAAAGTTTGGGAAAGATTTAAACATCTTCTTAATAAGTGTCCACACCATGCGTTACCAGATTGGTTAATAATCAAAATTTTTATAATGGATTGGTTTGATCTCTTAGATCAATAATTAATGTTGTTGTTGGTGGATCATTAATGTCAAAGCCATTTGATGAAGTGTATTTGTTAATTGAAGAGATGGCTACTAAAAATTTTTAATGGCCCTCTGAAAGGAACCTAAATAATATTCATGATTCTGATGCAATATTTATGTTAGCTCCTCAAATTGCTACAATATCAAAGAAGATAGATCAATATGGAATGAATTATTCTCAGACACCTCTTGTGCTTGAGAAAAATTCACTATGACAAATGATAGAATCTCAATCTTCATATGAGACATTAATGCCATAAAAACCTGATCTAATGATCCTTATTCCATATATTATAATCCTGGTTGGAAAAATCATCTAAATTTCAGTTGGAGTAACAATAACTCTAATGTTGTAAATTCACAATAGAGAACAATGTTGCAATGGAATCTCCAACAATTAAGGGAATTCAAACTACAAACCTTATTTCCCTCCAGGTTTCAATAGCAATTTGTAGAGTAAGGAGAAGAAATTGTAAATGGAAGAATTAGTATTGCAAATGGGAAGTCAATTACAAAGTAAAGGAGCTGTGATTAGAAACATGGAAAATCAATTGGGATGTATTACTACTGCACTTAGCAATATACCTCCAGGAACGTTGCCTAGTAATGTTGAAGGTAATCCTAAAGATTAGAACAAAGAGAAAATTAAGTCTATTCAATTGAGAAGTGGAAAAGAATTGGAAACAAAAGTTTAAGAAGAAGTTGAAGTTGAAGTTGAAAAAGAAAGGTCGGAAAATGAAAAATATAATGAAGATTTTCTTTTTGAGTCAGATTATCCTATCAAACCAATGAAAATTAATGTAGAAAGATCACCACCACCATTTCCTCAAAGATTGAAACAGAAAAAAAAAGATAACCAATTTACAATTTTTTTTAGAAATATTGAGAAAATTGACAATAAACATTCTATTTATTAAAGCCCTGGAACTAATGCTAAGCTATGTGAAGTTTATGAAGGATATACTTAAAAAAAAGGAAGTTTGCAGATAATGAGACTTTTGCACTTAGTGAGGAGTGTAGAGCTTTAATTTAGAAAATGCTTTCTAAAAACTTAGAGATCCTGAAAGATTTACTATTCCTTGTGTTATTGGAAAAATATTTTTTGGAAAAGGATTATGTGATTTGGGAGTCAGTATTAATCTTATGCCTCTATCAATTTTCAGATGGTTGGGTTTAAGAGAAGTTTCACCTACCATTGTAACTCTTCAGTTAGCTGATCATTCGATTACCTATCCTAAAGGAGTTATAGATGATGTTTTGGTAAAGGTTGATAAATTTATATTTCCTGTGGATTTTATTGTGTTAGATATGGAGGAAGATAAAGAAATTTATATCATTTTAGGAAGACCATTTTTTGTCACTGGAAAAGCTTTTATAGATGTGTTGAAAGAACAATTAACGATGAGAGTTAGCGATCAAGAGGTCACATTTAATATCACAAAGTCAATGAGATATCCAACAAAAGGACAAGAGGATGAATGCTTCAGAATGGAAATTAACGAGTATTTAAGCAATGAATATTTTACGAATACATTTGAAAAGGAAACTAAAGAAGAATGTTTGGAGAATGAGGATGAGGATATAATTCAAGATGAATCTATGGAAGTGAGTAATGAAGAATTGAATTATGTTTAAAAACAATTTGAATTGTTAGATCCTGCGGATAATAATAAAAATTTGATTTCATCGATTGAGAAACCTGTTGAACTAGAAATGAAAACACTTCCTACACATTTAAAATATGTCTTTTTAGGAGATTTATCTACAATACCAGTTATTGTATCCTCAGAGTTAACTAAAGCACAAGAAAAAAAGTTATTGGAAACTTTAAAAATATATAAGAAAGCCTTTGGATGGACATTAGCTGATATTAAAGGAACTAATCCTTTAATTTGTATGCATAGAATTCTATTGGAAGATCACCATGAACCAAAAGCTGATCCTCAAAGGAGATTAAACTTGATGATGAAAGAAGTTGTTAAGAAAGAGATTTTAAAATGGTTAGATGCGGGAATAATATATCTTATTTCAGACAGTGCTTGGGTGAGTCCAATTCACTCTGTTCCAAAGAAAGGAGATGTGACTATAATGACAAATGAAAATAATGAATTAATACCAACAAGATAAATCACTAGATGTCAAATCTGCATAGATTATAGAAAATTAAATTCAGCCACCATAAAAGCTCACTTTCCTTTATCCATTTTGGACCATATGTTGGATATACTAGCTGGACACAATAATTTTTGCTTTTTAGATGGATATACTGACTATCATCGAATATCAATTACTTCATATAATCAAGAAAAGACAATGTTTACTAGTCCTTATGGCACTTTTACTTTTCAATGAATGCCCTTTAGTTTATTTTAGACCTCACGTTTGGTTGAAGTTTAATTTTTCCTCTTTAGTAGCCTAGGGTCTAGCCATAGGACTTTCCTGTTGACAATTCCCAGAGGACTTTCCTTTCTCAACTTGAAGTTCCATATATTGGTCCTAACCTTTAGCACTTAGTAGGTGCGGTCAAAATGGGAGAGCTCAAGGTGAGTCCCCATATAACTGCTTGTCCTTGAGGTTGAACCTGGGTGTTGTTCTGGAGTTGGTTCATTCACTTGCACTCACTGCCACTCACTTTCACTCATAACCCTAAACTCAAAGTTTGTTGACTTTGATCCCTTGATCTTTTGGGAGACTCATGTAGATTGTCCCCTAGACCCACTAGCCCTAGGCTGGTGGGGTTTAGCTAGGACCAGTACATAGAGGACCCAAATGGGAATTTCATTGGTCCATAGCTCATATAGAGTGGTTAGCACCCCAATTTTACCAAAATATCCAACTTAGCATTTTGACCCCCCCCCCCCAATC